>PVHX01010973.1:0-66827 GCA_004024805.1 Geosciurus inauris
AAAGTGTTGGGATTATAGGTGTGCACAACCACGCATGACCAAAGAACTCTTATTTACATGAAAATCCCCCTTTCAATAAATAAATGACAATGATCAATAATTCAACAGATCAGAGCTAAGCAACTCACTGAGACCCTGTCTGTACATAAAACACAATATAGGGCTGAGGATGTGGCTCAGTGGTCGAGTGCCCCTGAGTTCAATCCCCAGTACCAAAAACAAAACAAAAAAATTGACAGATCAACAATGGGCAGGATACACACACACACACACACACACACACACACACACACACACACACTCCCAGGCAGTTCCAGAAAATTGTATGAAATGTAAAAAAAAAAGAAAAAGAAATTTGCCCAGCCTCACTGAAAATTTAAAAAAATGTAAATTGAATCCTAATTTTTACCTGCCAGAGTGGCTAAGATGGAAAAGTTTGATAACAGAGCATTGGCAGGAAATGAAGAAAGTGGCATTCTGCTTCACTGTCTGGAGGGTGTAAATGAGTGCATATTCTTGGGAAAGGAAAAACTGACACTATTTATCAAAAGTAAAAATTTACATATTCTTCACCCAGAAATTCCTCTTTAGGAATTACTGCTACATATACACTTGGACATATACACAGATTCATGTATAATGATGTTCATCTCCACACACTGCTTTAAACAGTGAAAACTGGAAACTCAAATGTTAATCAGCAGGGACTGATTTTAAAAAATGATGATACATCTACATAAAGAAAGAAGGCAGTTTATTATAAATATCTTTAAAGTATTAAAAAATGAAAAAAAAGTGAATTATCATATAGGAGGCTTAAGTTTGTGTTAAGAAACATCCATACATATGCAAGTACATGTATGAGCTAAGAGAAAACTATTAAGCAGCTGTTGATGATGGCCATCTACAAGGTACATGGTAGGAGACTCTTGTGGAGCACACTTTCTTTCTTTTTTTTTTTTGGTACCAGGGATTGAACTCAGGGGCACTCGACCACTGAGCCACATCCCCAGCCCTATTTTGTGTTTACTGTAGAGATAGGGTCTCACTGAGTTGCTTAGCGCCTCACTGTTGCTGAGGCTGGCTTTGAACTTGCAATTCTTCTGTCTCAGCCCTCCAAAATGCTGGGATTACAGGCGTGTGCCACTGCACCTGGCTGTGGAGTACACTTTCAATCACTTGAATTATTAAAAGTTTACCATGCCATGCTTTATTTATAATACAAATTTAATCAAGGGGCTAGGCATGGTGGTCCTTGCCTATAATACCAACTACTCAGGAGGCTGAGGCAGTTCAGTCTGGGCAACTTAGCAAGACCCTGTCTTGTACTTATCTAGCTTTTGTGAGGTCCTAGGTTCAATATCTAGCACCACAAAATATTAAAAAAGAAAAAAAAAATCAAAAACCACAAAAGCTGTAATAGAATTAATCAGTATGAGCTAAACCGATAGGAATGTGATTTTAGACATTCAGCTGGGTACAGTGATGCATGTCTGTAATCCCAGTAGCTCAGGAGGCTGAGGCAGGAGGACTGTAGGTTCAAAGCCAGACCCAGCAACTTATCAAGACTGTAGGCAATCTAGTGAAACCTTGTCTCAAAATAAAAAATAAAAAGGGCTGGCGATGCGGCTCAGTGGTTAAGTGCCCCTGGGGTTCAATCCCTGGTACAAAGAAAAAAGAAAAAGAAATGTAATAGTTTGCATATCTCTATATTATCTGCTTTATTTTTTCTTAAAAATTTTTTTCTTTTTAGATATTGAGACAGGGTCTTGCTAAGTTATCCAGGCTGTCCTCAAACTGGCAGTCTTCCTTCCTGCCTCAGCCTCCTGAGTTACTGGGATTACAGGTGTGCCCCACTGCGGGGCCTATTATCAACTTTCACAGATACTATAAGGTTGGGAAACCCCAGGCTGCCAACTTTTAACGTTGGCTAATCCTCTGTGCATTTTCCACACAGGTGAGTTCTTGCTTAATTAACCAAAAGCTAGTTTAAAAAACAAGCTGTGGGGGCTGGGGTTATGGCGCAGTGGTAGCGTGCTCGCCTAGGGGAGGCACTGGGTTCGATCCTCAGCACCACATAAAAATAAAATAAAGATATTGTGTCCACCTACAACCAAAAAATAAATATTTAAAAAAAAAAAAAAACAAAAAACCAAACAAGCTGTGTTCCATATCTCCATCTTCTTTCAGCCTGGAGGGAGTCAGAAAATGGGACTAACTACGAAGCCCAGGTTTATAATGGTGCCAACGGCCAGAGATACCTACTTTTGGAATTCCCACTCTCTGTTGTCCAATGGGCACACCTGCCGTGTTTTGAGCCAGCGAGAGATGCAGTGGAAGTGAAAAGCATGCTGAAAGAAAAGATGTATTTTATTAAAAACAACTATGTGAGCTTCACCGTCTACTGACACCACCTCTTACCAGACAGTGCAGCAGTACACATTGTGGGTTGGAGAACAAGAGCAGATAACAAGGGGCAAAAGTTCCACAAAAGACCATATCTTGGTACCCTTGTATAAGGACATTTCCAGCAAAAACATTTGTTAGAAATGCCATTATTACTGAAGAAATTATTTAGGGAGCATAGAGTATGTTCCAGCAGTGAGCTCTCTCTTCTTCTCTTTAAGGAATATGGAATATGGCTCCTGGTCCCATTCAGCCTAGTACGGGGTGCTTCCACTCTCCTTGAACAAGGAGGACCTGAGCACACACAGATTTCAAATCTCCCCAATCCTGGTCACTGTTCACCAGCCACCAGCCTCCTCCCACCCTTGAAGAATGAGGACCTAGGGAGAAGAACTTACTCCTCTGCCCTCTGTAGGGAGTGCACTGCCACTGCTACCCACCCAGGATCAAGACAGGCACCTCCTCACACCCAATGCAACTCTAATCAAAGGAATTTTACTTCCAGATTCATTCACAGATAATACTGATGTGACAAGAGCTCGCACTTAATAAGGCTTTAATGAAGGATTTTGTTCTAAAAAGGAAAATTGAGGTTTTAAAGAAAAGGGACAAACTATATACAAGCAGCTCAAAGGATATCAACAGGCTATTTTCATGACCAAGACAGGAAGTAAAAAGCCAAGAGTCCCAAGAACACTGGCAACCAATAGGGGCTAGGAGTTGGCTTAGATTTGGGAAAAGGAGAATCCATGTGCAGCCTTTTGGTGTGAGTTGACGACATGCACATGCTAGTTAGAAACTGCAATGGACACTTTTCTTCCTCCTGCCCCATTCATATGAGGAGAGCATTAAGAGGAGCAGTAAGGTTCCCCCTCATTTAATCTGTGATTGGTGGGCTGCAGTGGGGCACAGGAGAGGAATACAGAGACACCCCAACAAAATAGCCAAAGCTTTTGTAGGCTTGGTTTAATAGCTTTTAAATCTGATATGCCTCCCAGAATACTCATGGAACCTAAGACATCTTACAATATAGATTATCATCTTGTGAACTGTCTTTTGGCAACAAAAATATACTTTAGTAATTAAGAATGGGATCCACAGGGGCTGGGGTTATGGCTCAGCGGTTGAGCGCTTGCCTCACATATGTGAGGCACTGGGTTCGATGCTCAGCACCACATAAAAATAAATAAATAAAGATATTGTGTTCATCTACAACTAAACAAAAAAAAAATATTAAAAAAAAAAGAATGGGATCCACAGCTAGCACACTGTGGATTCCCATCATTCTATTCTTACAGAATGACAGCCTTCTGGAAGATCCCACTCCTGCTGACTCCCATACAACTCAATGTGAAAAAGGAAACAGGCAGATTCTCCAAGAGGCAGAAAGTTGAGACATTTATCTCAACCCCAGGTGCCAGGAAAAGGCTCATGCAAGGCCATGCAAGATACCCACCTCCATCTCCCACTTCTCCTTACTAAGCACACTGCTGAAGCACAGGGTCCTTTACCCAAGCCCCAGAGGTGACAGCAAGTGTTTAAGGGCAAAGTGGGGCTGCGAATGAGACTTCAGGGTAGGTGACAACATCCCTGAGCATTTCTGATCCCAACTTTCTTCCCATTAGTAATCTAAGACATACTAATGGGTGTATTTAGCAGACAATGTACAATTCACAGAGGATACTTGACAGTACTCCATAGTTCACAGATGTTGACATATATTACCTCCTTTGAGCCTCACAGCAACCCTGACAAGCAAGCATGACAGATATTATTATCTGAACTTTACAGACAGGAAACTGAAGCCCAGACAAATTGAATGACTTTCCTAATTCATGGAGCTGGTTTGTAGAAGACTCAGAACTAGCACTCAAGACTGGCTTCTAGCACACTATGCCAGTTCTCCTTTATGGCAGGATCTCTAAGTGAGTCCTTCCTTAGCCAAACTTAAGGGGAAATCCACCCCTTTTCCTTACACAAAAGAACATGATCCTTAATATATGCCTGAGTGTCAAGGAGAGCAAAGAGCCCAATGTATTTTCTTCATCCCCACAAATGATGAAAGTTATACTTTGGCCAATACTGACCACTGTGAAACTGGCCAAAGGGTCCTGACAATGAATGAAGAATGTGCACCACAGACACAGGTAGAGAAGGCGTTTCAAATCCACACTAAAAAGCACTGAGAGCTACCATTTGTCCACTAACCTCAACCCTAAATTTCCATTTATTTAGATTTTTTAACTCATGCTTATGCTATGTGCCCAAAGTTCTAAACACTTTTAACATTAAACCACTTAATCCTGACTACAGTTCTACGTGGCCTGCTATCTGCCCCATTTTACATGAGGGAGCCAGGAATAGAGATGTTGAATACCTTGGCCTGAAGTCACTTAGTAACTAAGACACAAAGACAAGGAATGGCAGTCTAACTCTAGAACCTGTGACTCCCTATGCCACGCTGGGGGCTGTGGGTCCTCTGTCCCCTTGGCATAGGAGGCCTAGATAGGACAATTTTAACTCATGTGACTAGGACTATACGATTCTAAAGATGAATTTTTAACACATGCTAGAAGTAATACATTTGACGTCTGTTACCCTTCATAGCTGCCGTACCCTGAAGGCCATAGCAAAATATACACAAAACATTTCTGGCATGAGACATATTTTTCTGTTTTAAAAATTTCTATTTTCTTTTTGGGTACTGGGGATTACATCCCCAGCACTTTTTAAAAATTTTTATTTTGAGACAGGGTCTCGCTAAATTGCTGAGGCTGGCCTCAAACTCATGATCCTCCTCTCTCAGCCTCTTGAGTCACGGAGATTACAGGTGTGTGCCACCATATCCAGTTCTTTTCTTTTCTTTCTTTTTTTTTGGTACTGGAGATTGAACTCAGGGGCACTCGACCATTGAGCCACATCCCCAGCCCAATTTTGTGTTTTATGTAAAGACAGGGTCTCACTGAGTTGCTTAGCGCCTTGCCATTGCTGAGGCTGGCTTTGAACTCGAGATTCTCCTGTCTCAGCATCCCTAAGTGCTGGGATTACAGGCTTGCACCACCGCACCCAGCTTCCAGCTCTTTTCTTTTTGATGAGCCATATTAAAAAAAAATCCTAACAGTATATTTATCACATTTAACACACACACACACACACAGACTTAGAAACTCAACTTATCCACCAATCTTAGTTCCACAGACATTTGACCTTAAAAAGGCCTGTTCAGAAGGTAAATAGGTAAACAGACCATTCCCAAGACCGGGCAATAGGCTTTGTTTTCCAAACACAAATCCTCACAATACTGCAAACAAAACTAGGTGTAGTTTATAATTAAGACAAACTAGTACTTCTTTGCAATAACTAATTATGTTTATCCTGTTACAGGTGAACAGTATGAGGATTTAAAATCTTTTGTACTATGTGTATACCTTTTGGGAGAAAGGTGGGCTAGTCATTTTTTTCCTAGTTATTTTCAAGACTGGCAAAGCAGGAAAAGTGGCAATATGTTTACAAGCCATGCTGATAGGTAAAGACGTTTCCTTACGTTACAGACTCCCCATGCAACGGTACACTCTTCGGAAGTAGCAGATGCCTGGTTAGCTTGACATTCTATGCCTGTGGGAACAAAAGCAATAGCATCATTGGACCTGAGAGCAGCAACCTTTTAGCCTGGAGCAGCCAAGCAATCCTCAGGTGGTTAATTAGCCATAATTGTTTTTTAATGAATGTGAAAAAGGGTGAAGAATAGGGAAGAGAGAAATGGGACTTAGCACCAAGATTTCCTATTCTTGCTTAAAAACTGTGTTAACAAATAGGAAAAATGCGCTTAAAATCTGAACATAACCTGAATTATTAAATGTGAGTGATTTATCCTAATTTGGTAAATTTAGTTAAGTCGTCTCATCATTCTGTTCTCAGAGCGGGCGTGTCTTTTCCCTATTCCTGCTGAATGCTTCCTCTTAGGCCCTTACAACACCCGGCCTTGCAGCCCAAAGTCCTAGTTGGGTAACACTCCAGTTCCTAAAGGGATCAGGAAGGAACCTGTGAACTGGGGCAGAAGCAAAGTAAAAGGTGGAGAAGTGAAGAGGTCCTTGTACATTTTTGTGTACAAGTATCAACTCAAAATTCTTCAAAACACTGTCAAGCAAAGCAAGCTTGTTATGATGATAGGTTAGATTTGAGGCGACCACTGTGCCATGCTAGCTGCCTACGAGTTGATTTTGTCTTGGAAGTCATGTAAATAACTGCAAATGTATGCAAATATCAATTTTATAAAGAAGGAAGAGAAGGGAATTTAAAGAGAATAAAAATCTAAGATTGAGAAAAGCTCTACTTGGGATAAATATTCAAAGAATAAGGTTTACTAATATAGAATTTGCTTTTTCTGAAGATGATAACAAAAAGCTTTAGGGAAGACTATGACTATTGCATAGGGTATAAACACTTCAAACTATCATAGATGGAAAATGATAAAACTGTAAAAAAATAATGCTGAGATGTTAATGGTACCTTAGAAGAGATATCATGTAATAAGGCTCCCCCACCAATCTTCAAAATTATGAAAGGGAAAGGATCTGAAATCACAGAACTTGCTTTTGCCATTCTGATTCACACTACAGAGTAGCTTGGTTTGTCATCTGAGAAAAGTAGAGAGACGGCAGGGTCTGGAAGTACATTCAAGAATTTATGGGGAAGGGAAGGGAGGCAGGGAGGGAGCATTGGGGCATGATGCTGACCAAATCATATTACTATACTGTGTGCACGTATGAATATGTAACAACAAAGCCCTACAATGCAAATAACTATAATACACTAATAAAAAAAATTATCGGCGCATGCTTGCTTCAGCAGCAGATATTAAAGCTGGAGTGAGAGAGTAACAGCATGGCCATTATGCAAGAATGACAGCAAATTTGTGAAGCATTCCATATTTTTTAATTCACACACACAAGGAAGAATTTATTGGAGTTTTGAATACACTGATAGTTAAAAGAAGAGAAAATAAAATCTGATGTCAATTTGGATCCTCTGAGGACTATGTACTATGAAATGAGCTAAGTAAAAGCCACAATTATTATTCAGCTTACCTTACCTTTTCTGTTCTTCTTCTTTTTTTTGTGGTGCTGGGGATTGAACCCAGGGCCTTGT
The DNA here is from genome assembly GCA_004024805.1 of Geosciurus inauris. Taxonomy (NCBI): domain Eukaryota; kingdom Metazoa; phylum Chordata; class Mammalia; order Rodentia; family Sciuridae; genus Geosciurus; species Geosciurus inauris. Next base: position 7,555 of record PVHX01010973.1, read on the forward strand.
GCATGTGAGGCACTCTACCAACTGAGCTATATCCCCAACCCAGCTACAATTATTATTATTTTTTTAAAATATTTATGTTTTAGTTGTAGGTGGACAGAATATCTTTTATTTTTTATGTGGTGCTGAGGCTCGAACCCAGTGCCTCACGTGTGCTAGGCGAGCACGCTACCACTGCACCATAACCCCAGCCCCCACAATTATTATTAAAGTAAAAACCAAATGGTTTCAAGGTACAATCATCTACATATGTTTTAAGTCTATCTGGCTACGGCCATGGCACCAGTCACCGCAGGAATTCCTCAAGCCCCCTTTGTGATATGGTGTTTCCTCCTCCATTACTCTTTATCCTTCCTGTCCTTTAAGATCCAGCTTAAATCCCTGCTTCTTGATTGAAGCTTCTTCTAACCCCCCATGCTGAGTCGTTTTCCTTTCCTTCAAAAACTCATAATATTTTTTATAACATTTATCAAACCACATTATGAGTTAGGCACAGGGGTGCAAACCTGTAAGTCTAACAACTTGAGAGACTTAGGCAGGTGGATCACAAGTTTGAGGCCAGCCTGGGGCAACTTAGTGAGACCCTGTCTCAAAATAAAATTCAATGGGGCTGGGGATATAGCTCAGTTGACAGAGTGCTTGCCTCACATGCACAATGCCCTGGGTTCAATCTCCAGCACCACAAAAAAAGAAAGAAATAAAAAAAGAAGCCAGGTGCGGTGGCGCAAACCTGTAATCCCAACACTTAGGGGAGCTGAGACAGGAGAATCACGAGTTCAAAGCCAGCCTAAGCAACTGAGACCCTGTCTCTACATAAAATACAAAATAGGGCAGCGAACGTGGCTCAGTGGTCGAGTGCCCCTGAATTCAATCTCCAATACAAGAAAGAAAAGAAAGAAAAGAAAGAAAAGAAAGAAAAGAAAGAAAAGAAAGAAAGAAAGAAAGAAAGAAAGAAAGAAAGAAAGAAAGAAAAAACGAGCGAGCTAGGGATGTAGTTCAGAGGTAGAACACTCCTGGGTTAGATCCCTAGCACAACAACAAACAAACAAAAAATTGTTTTCAGGATTTGGGTGCAAGAGAGGGAGGACCAGGGTTGAATCAAGCTAAGTTAGTTTAAACAGGGCAGGAACCGTTCACTGTCAACATACAGCAGACAAACAACTGCATACATCCCTGCCAAGGCAGAACTTATTTTTTGTATGATTTATAAAGTCTGGAAACTTTTTTTTTCTTTCTTTTTTTGTGGTGCTGGGGATTGAACCCAGGGCCTTGTGCATGTGAGGGAGGCACACTCTACCAACTAAGCTATATCCCCAGCCCAAGCCTGGGAACTTCTAAACTCTGATACAAGAATGATACCACCAAAGGACTGCTAAGGAAGCAAGGAGCTTCTTTTCAAGAGTGGACAGATTTCACATCTTCAAAACAATGATGGATTCATAGTTTTACAAAGATGCCAAGGTCTTACGGATAAAGGCTGGGTGCAAGATGAAGGTACCCTCTTAATTTTTTTTTTAAATACATATATATATATTTTAGCTGTAGATGGACACAATATCTTTATTTTATGTATTTATTTTTACATGGTGCTGAGGATCAAACCCAGTGCCTCACACATGCGAGGCAAGCACTCTACCACTGAGCCACAATCCCAGCCCGGTACCCTCTTAATTAGGATAAGATTCATAGTACATTCTATTGTCATGTATAACTACAAAGAAGAAATTAAAAAATTTAAAAAAACAGACTCACAGGTAATGGAGAAAATAACACCTTGCAGAGTGTGTATCTCAGCAACCATTTAAAACAACCAAGATATGGGACCACGTAAAATAAATTCAAAGCTATAGGAATGCTTGTAGTAGTGATGCAGACTCAATAAGTAAGTCTTCAGACCAAGAAGGTTTTGTAGGAGAGTCTGACTGGGGTACAACCATAATTATTCTTTATTTATTTACAGTTATGTATATAATTATTCTTTCAATGCCAGAGCAGATTTATTGGAAAATGGCCATTGCCAAATCAAGATTCTTGTTTTCCAGGCTGGGAATATAACTCCATGATAGAATGCAAGGTCCTGGGTTCAGTCCCCAGCACACACAAACAACCCAAAAACTTGTTTTCATTTTTAACAAAAAGTCTTTTTTATAAAAATCATAAATCCATTTATTTTTTAAAGTTGTAAACACCAGATTTCCCTTCAATGTCAATATTAAAGGGTTACATTTCTTAAGAATAAAGACTTGGGGCTGGGATTGTAGCTCAGCGGTAGAGCGCTTGCCTCGCATGCGTGAGGCCCTGGGTTCGATCCTCAGCACCACATACAAAGCAATAAAATAAAAAGACATTGTGTCCATCAACAACTAAAAAAAATTAAAAAAAAAAAAAAAAAAAAGAATAAAGACTTGATCTGTTATTACTTTCACCTGGTACCTAGCAAAATGCCAAGATATATTCATTATAAGGACAAGATTAAAAAGAAAATATATTCATAATATTTTGTTATGGGTGTTCAATATTCTACTTTAATGGGCATTTAAAAAGAGACAAAACAGGTATACAACAAAGTCTACAATGATCCCACAAGTATTCAACTTTAAGAGAAGATAGCATATACATGGTATGTATCTTTTGTGGTCTTTCCAAGAAGTGTGTTTTCTTGCATCCAGAGAGGCACACAATAACTTAAACATTAAGGTTGGGGGGAAAAAATCAGGGCTATATAAAATCATTAACTATTTTCAGATGGGAGTCTCAAGAAAGTAAAATTTCCCTGGATACAATTTGCAAAATGCAAGGCACAGAAACTGGCAAGCACATAATCAAAAACCCCACCCAAACACATTTAAAACTGGGAGTGTTTTTTTCTGTGATGGGTTCCTTCCATCTATATTAAACACTATGGTAATGGCTGATTTGCTTTGACTGCAGTGTGAAAAGGAAAACAGGGTCAACGCTCAAAGCAGCCAAGAGAAGTGAACTACTGGCATATGCCATGATTGCTGACACAAAATATTTGATTCATGCGTCTAAGTTGCAATGATCAAACTATTCTGCCAGTTTGTTTTTGTTATTTACCTAGCAAATATTTAGTGAAAACTTACTAGGTACTGGACACCATGTTAGATATATAATACTACATAACATGGACATGATAGAGAATACCTGATTAAATCATTAATATGAAGGCAAACTACAGAATTTTTTGGGAATGTTTCACTGAACTGCCATAGCCTGTATGCTTTATGTTAAGTATGGTCAGGAAAATATCAAAAATATCTTCGAAGTCAGGCACAGTGGCACATGCATGCCTGTAATCCCAGCGACTTGGGTAGAGGAGGCAGAATTACAAATTCAAAGCAAGATTCGGCAATTTAGCAAAACCTTGTCTCAAAATATAAATGACTGGAGGGGCTGGGGTTATGGCTCAGTGGTAGAATGCTCGCCTAGCACATGTGAGGCACTGGGTTTGATCCTCAGCACCACATAAAAATAAAATAAAGATATTCTGTCCACCTACAACTAAATAAATATTAAAAAATATATATATATAAATGACTGAGGACTGGAGATGTAGCTTAGAGGTAGAGTACCACTGGGTTCAATATCCAGTACCCTCACTAAGAAAAAAAAAAGTTAGTTCGAGGTGAAATCCAAACTTCAACTATGGGTTAGTCTTACATTGCCCAATAATGTAAGCATTAGCCACGTGTGGCTTTTAAACTACTGAAATATGGCTAGTCTGTATTGAGATGTGCTGTTAAGTATAAAATACACACTAAATCACAAAGTCACATTACAAAAAATGTAAAGAATGTAAAATAGTGTATCCTTTTTTTTTTTTTTTTTTTGAGGTACTGGGAATTGAACCCAGGGTCTTGCACATGCTTAGTAGGTGCTCTACCACTGAGCTACCCAGTACTGTATCTTATATTTTTTTTAACATTGATTACATGTTGAAAATATTTTATCACAGGTTAAATAAAATACAATACTAAAATCAATTTCACCAGTTTGTTACTAATGTGGGTACAAAATTTTAAATTCTGAATGTGCTCACATTGTGGCTAACACTGGATACTGTGCCAGGCATTAGCAGGAAGAAGAGGTGCAAAATGTTCCACACAGGAGGAATGAGAAATATTAAGGACCCTAAAAACAGCCATGGCAGCAGGACACGGTGGTGCACAACTGTAATCTCAGCAGCTCAGGAGACTGAGGCAGGAGGATCACAAGTTCAAAGCCAGCCTCAGCAATTTAGCAAGACCCTATCAGAAAAAAAAAAAAAATTGGGCTGGGGATAGAGCTCAGTTGGTAGAGGGCTTGCCCTGCATGCACAAGGCCCTGGGTTCAATCCCCAGCATCACAAAAAAATGAAAAATGGGCTGGGAGGTGGCTCAGTGATTAAGCATCTCTTGGTTATCCCCAGTATCAAAAAAAGAAAAAAATAAATTAAAATACGGCACTTTAGGAATGGAAAGAGGGCCTAAGAAACTACTGACGAGCAGAAAAGTGGCTCAAGATGAAGTTGGAAATTTACAAGAGTGATCTTAAAAAAAAAAAGTGCCTATAATTCTAATTCTATAAGCTTGAAGTTTCTTTGCCCCATTTCTGATCTCAGTAAGAAACCATGTTAGGGGCTGGGATTGTGGCGCAGTGGTAGCGTGCTCGCCTAGCACGCGTGAGGCACTGGGTTTGATCCTCAGCACCACATAAAAACAAAGATATTCTGTCCACCTACAACTAAAAAAAATAAATAAATATTTAAAAAAAAGAAACCATGTTAGCACCCAGATAAAAAAGTAACCTCAATTGTTCCTGATGTGACCAATATCTCCCCACCCCCAAGGACTGGGGAATGAACCCAGTATTTAACCACTGAGCCACATCTCTAGCACTTTTTAAATATTTTATTGAGAGTCAGAATCTTGCTGAATTTCTTAGGGCCTCACTAAGTTGCTGAGGCTGGCTTTGAACTCGCAGTCCTTCTTCCTCAGCTGCTATGATTACAGGCATGTACCACCACACCCAGCGCGACCAATATTCCTGCCCCATTACTACAGTCCATCAACAACTATAATCAGAGCTAAGTGTTATTTGTAATGAAATATGTGGAGATTTAGATGAAATTTGTTTACCTCAATTAATAGTTAGATGCTGGCGATGCTATTTTTACTATATTCGAGTATAACACCAAAAATCCCTACTCTTTGGACTTTTTTTGTGGTACAGGGGACTGAAACCAGGACCTCCTACATTCTAGGCAGGTGCTCTACCACTAAGCTATACTCTAGTCCTTTTTATTTTTTTGAGACAGGATGTCACTAAGTTGCTGAGTCTGGCCTCAAACTTGCAGTCCTCCTGCCTTAGCTTCCTGACTCACTGGGATTAGAGGTGTGCATCACCATGCCTGGCCAGACCTTTCTTCATACAATTGTCACTCAGTATCGGAGGGGAATTGATTCCAGGACTGCCCTGCCCTAACCTACCCTGCAGATATCAAAATCTGAGGATGTGCAAGTCCCTAATATAAAATGGTGTAGTATTTGCACCCAATCTCTGTACACCCTACCCCACACTTTAAGTTCTCTACATTACTTATAATACCTAACAATGTAAATGCTATGTAAATGGTTGTTATAACTGTATTGTTTAGGGAATAATGACAAGTAATGACAAGGAAAAGGTCTGTATATGTTTGTCAGAAATGCATTTTTTTTTTGGACAGGACATCATGATGTTGCCCTGGTTGGCCTCGAACTCCTGGGCTCAAGACATCCACCTGCGCCTGCCTCGGCAGATTGAGTAGTTAGGACCACAGGTGCATGCCAATGCACCCAGTCAGATGCAATATTTAAAATAACATACTTGCAATCTGTGGCTGTATGAACCTGTAAACACAGAATATGAAGATAAGAAGGGCCAACTATAAATCTAGCCCAACAAAAACTAGCTCCAAATATTTTAGCTTAAAGTTTATTTTCTTCCATTTGCATTTGGGTATGAGATGGGAGGTACAAAGGAAGAATCAACAGTGCCTCTGCGTCCACAATTAATTCTAAATGTGTCCTTGGCATCTTCAGATTCAGTAATTTATTCTGAGAGCTCCGCATGCTTTTAGGACATCATAAAAAACTACTTTATTTTGAACACATCAACAGACTGGATGCAGAAACCCCAAGCGCTTTATGGTTTACATCTCCTTGTGAAAAAGAAAACTGGTCACATCAGGATAGCCACAATCTCTGTAACCTTGTCAACTTCCTCCCATCCTTCTCCAATTACTTACAAAGATCCATAATGTGGTTCCTGCAGATGGCACAGTTATCAACCACAATATCCCAGGCCCAGAGGGCTACTGCATTCCACTGCAAAAAGAAAAAGGGGGAACAATGCACTCTCCTTGTAATATAACACACATGCTCCTTAGGATTTCATGCTGCAGCTGCAGTCATAGGGAAAGGGACCACCAAACAAAGGTATTTTTGGATATTACTCGTCTTGTATTCTATCAGAGGACAACTGTAGGCTACCTGTGTTTTCCCACTCTCCAAAAGACTGAGCATATGAACACAGAAATTAATGAGTAATGTTTTAATTTTTCCCTATAGTTTAAAATAATTTGGCTGCATCAACGTAAGCAAATTAGACATAATTAGAAGTATCTGTTTCAGGTTTAATAAGGACAAACTTAAATTACTGTGCAGGTTTCCCTGGAAGTTTCAAGAGCTCAAAATCTGCACAAACACTGGCTGTTCAAGGCAGCTTTGGAAGTATGAGCAGGGAGTGAAAGCCCTGAACAGAATGAACTAAGATGATGATTGGATCATAAGTGGGTAATCGTGGGATAAGCTGGATAACCAGTTACCCAGTGTCAATACACAGAACAAGGTCATCACTTAAATCTTACAAGATTACTTAATAACAATTGGTAGAACTTACTAGATTTTGTTTAGTTCTTATCAAATAAACGATGTCCTTAACTTCTGGACATTCAGTCTCTTAAGATAATTCCAGTAAGAGTTTATAAAAAAAAAAAAGTACTATTTAAACAACACAACTCTCCCACTTCTGCGATTATATATATTCCCAAACACTCCTTTCTCCAATGTGGTGACACTTCCCAAACCTCCATTTCTTTCCAACCCAAGTCTCAGGGTCTAGAAACTTCTTCAGCACTTTTCACACCACAGCTTCAACTTAGAAGAAAAACCGTACTTCTATTATTCTTCAATATGGCTGCTGGCTGTAACTGAGCAGCAGCGACCACAATGAGACGCCAAAAAGGAAAAAGGAAAAAAAAAAGCCCTAAGGGGGAATATTGTCTTGTGCTTAACTAGATGCTGGAGGAAAAACATCTTCCCTCCTTCAGGATCTTCATTTTGACAGATTTACTGACTTCACCTTAGGCGGGAATCACACTTTTCTCCCAAACTGTTGGCAATCTACTAAAAGGGATCTCATGCAAAAAGTCACGTTCCACATTTTTCCTTTCCCACTCTTACCAGGTCACTTGAGACCAGTACTCAACCCTCCTTAAATGCCACAAGAAATGGGCTCGCATTTTCCTTTGACCCATTTCCACCATGCTTTAATTTTTTGTTGTTGTTGTTGTTAGAAGGGGATGTGGCTGGACGTGACTGAGAACCACAGGACTGGGACGACTCTGTGACAACTGGCAGACGTCTCCGAAGAGCCAAGCTTTACAGTTGAGAATGTAACTCGGTGGGGGAGAGGGCGCTAATGGAGGCCTCCCTTCGGCGAGGACCAAGTCGGGGTTCCTGAGTCAGGGGGCCGACCCCTCAGGCTCCGAAAACGGGCGGGGCAGGAGATCACCGGGCGGGCTTCTCAGAGGCCTCCAGTGCGTGGGCTCTCAGGCTCCGGGCTTTCGCCGCACTGCCCCATCCTCCACCCTTCGCAGTCGCTCGGACTCCCCATTCCACCCACCCCACCCTACCCTTCCCCCACCCGCAGCCACTCCAGTGACAGCTCAGGCGCTTGGCTCCCGCAGTCTACTCGCAACCCCGCGCATCTCAATAAGCACCTGTGTGATTGGCCCCTCAGCCTCCCAGCGAAACCAACACTGCTCCGAACAGTGGGCCGCCGTCATGCCCATCAACTCTAAGGCCCGCCCCCCGGCTTCCTTTCAAGGGACCTGGTCCCAGGAACGCCCTGAAATGAAGCCTTTTCCTTCGCGCCTCGGTCATCCTCGGGCCTGCCAGCCAGATCCGCGCCTCTCTAGATTCCCTGAGGAAGGCGCTGGCGAGACCCAACCTTTTTCACTTCAAAGCGCTTCTTGCCCGCGCCGCTGTTGGTGCCGCTCGGGGTATCCACATCCATCGCCGCCGCCATTTTGGAAACACACGGTCCGTCGCCCGGCCACTGCGCCTGCGCAGCGGCGCACGCCGCGCTCCCCTCCCCACACCCGAGTACCTCCTCCCACACCCCTCCCACACTGGCGCGAGAGGGGGCGGAGCATGTGGTCACGCCCCTTAAAGGCGCTGGTGCGGGTTCCCCCCCTTGCTTGCGCTGGAGAGGAGGCGGTGGCCCAAGTGGCTGGGGCGGGGCCGGGAGGAGCCGAGCGACGTGAGTGAGCTGGTTAGAAATGTTCGCTGGGGCCCGAGCTCGTCACCCTCCCTTGCGAAGCTTGCGGCCGCACTCCCTCTGCTGGGGCGGCGCCTGGTTCTTTGGCCTCGGCCAGGACCTGTCCCCAGCCCTGGCCCGCCGCGCCGCTCGTGAGGCCCGGTCCGTGGAACGAGCGAGGTGGGCACGACTGCGGCCTTCCGCACTCCCTCGCCTGCTTCCGAGCCGGACCCGCCGTGCAGTCACCGCGGAGGCCTGAGGCCGGGGCTCGCCAGGGCTCAGGCACCATCGGGTTTCCTCATTTAGGTTCAGGAAATGTTCGTGATTCGGCGGTGAGGAAGGACACCTCCGAATGTCCTCCCCAAGGCCGAACTGAGCAGCCCTGCCTTCACCTTCCTACCAGAAATGGAGGAGGCTTAGCAGCCTGGGAGGTGCCCTCTCCCGCCAGCCCAGTGGTACCACTTGGCCCCATTGCACTGGTAGTCAAGTGGGCCATCTTTAGTCGCCGAACTTGAAGTTTGTTGAGGCTTTCCGACATGTATTCTTAGTTCATTCCCACCTGGCCAAAGTACCTGTGTACTTTGTCAACTCTCCCAAGTCTAGACCTTTTTTACAGCTCTATTCCTGCAGAGGATGACTCCGTTCGATCATTCTTAAGTTTCATATGAGTGTACTTGAAATCTCACATATTCTCTTAAAAGACAATCCGGGAGTAACGAGGTGTTCTTAGTCATAAGAAAAGCAAATCCAAGAACACCATCACAACTTTTTTTTGTGGTACTGAGCCACATCCCCAGCCCTATTTTGTGTTATGTAGAGACAGGGTCTCACTGAGTTGCTTAGCACCTCGCCATTGCTGAGGCTGGCTTTGAACTCGCAATTCTCCTGTCTCAGCCTCCCAAAGTGCTGGGATTACAAGCGTGAGCCACCGCGCCCAGCTAAACACCATCACAACTTTAACCCAACTTGGAAAGAGAAAAAAATGTGTGAGCCAGGCATGGTGGTGCGCACCTGTAATCAATCCCAGTGATTCAGGTGGCTGAGGCTGAAGGATAGCAAGTTCAAAGCTAGCCTCAGCAACTTAGTGACTTCCTCAGCTACTTAACAAGACCCTGTCTCGAAATAAAAAATTAATAAAATAATTAAAAAATTAAAAAGGGGCTGGTCATGTGGTTCAGTGGTTAAGTGCTCCTCAGTTCAATCTCGGGTACCAAAAAAAAAAAAAAAAATTGAGAACTCAAAGGATTGTAGGAACTCTACAAAGTTTTTTTTTTTTTTTTTTTTACATTTTTTTAGTTATTGATGGATCTTTATTTTATTCATTTATTATTTATACGTGGTGCTGAGGATCGAACCCAGTGCCTCACGCATGCTAGGCAAGCACTCTACCACTGAGCCACAGCCCCAGCCCCTCTACAAAGTTTTTCTTAACCCAAATTTTAATAATTCTATGTTAAGGCTGGGGATATAGCTCAGTTGGTAGAGTGCTTATCTTGCATGCACAAGGCCCTGGGTTCAATCCCTAGTACCACACACACACACACAAATCCACGTTAAAACTGTCACTAATTGGGGCTGAGGTTGTAGCTCAGTGGCAGAGTGCTTGCCTCGCACCTGTGAGGCACTGCACCACATAAAAATAAGTAAACCAAATAAATACACTGTGTCCATGTATAACTAAAACAAAATATTAAAAAAAAACTTGTCACTAATTTATTGTGTGCCTACAAACCCCTATAGGGGTACTAGAAACCCATAGTGAACTAAAAGATCGAAGACACACTACCTATTTTGAAACAGGAAAGCCACAGTGATGAAGTCAAACTCCTACTGGTGAAATACACACGTCATCAAATAAATATGTCAGGATGTCTTAAGTATCAATACATGCTATGAAGAAAATAAAACTAGATAATGAGGGACTGGAGTTGTGGCTCAGTGGTAGAGCGCTTGCCTAGCATGTGTGAGACACTGGGTTCGATCCTCAGCACCACATAAAAATAAGTAAACAAAATAAAGGCATTGTGTCTGTCTACAACTAAAAAACAAATTTAAAAAAAACTAGATAATGAGATTGGGGGAAGGAGGCAGGGACATAGATTTGGATGATTAGGTATGAAGAGTGACATTTAAGCTCAAGTTCTGACAATGGCCTAGCTGGCCCTGAGTGATCTGCTTCCCAATCTATTTACATGTACAGACATGCCTTGATTAACATGGGTACATTCTGAGAAAGGCATTATTAGGCAGTTTTGTTGTTAGGTGAACGTAGAGTGTACTTAACACAAGCCTAGATGGTATATCCTACTACGCAGACACCTAGGCTAGATGGTATAGCCTGTTGCTCAGAAGTTGCAAACCTATATAGCATGTTACTGTAATGAATACTGTAGGCAACTATGACACAATAGTATTTGTATATCTAAACAGAAAAGGTGCTGTAAAAATGTAGCATTAAGGGCTTAGTGGTAGAGCACCTGCCTAGTATGTGTGAGGCGCTGGGTTTGATTCTCAGCACTGCATATAAATAAATGAATAAAATAAAGATCCCTTAACATATAAATAAATATTTTTTAAAAATATTTTTTAGTTGTTGATGGATCTTTATTTTATTCATTTATTATTTATATGCGGTGCTGAGGATCAAACCCAGGGCCTCACACATGCTAGGCAAGTGCTCTACCGCTGAGCTACAGCCTCAGCCAAAATAAATAGTTTTTAAAAATGCGGCATAAAAGCCCTAGGGATCTAGCTCAGAGGTGGAGCACTTGCCTCAAACATAAGGCCCTGGGTTTAATTCCCAGCACCAGGCATAAAAGATGAAATGTGGTACATCTCTGTATAGGACACTTACTATGAAAGGAGTTTGCAGGTGTGGAAGTTGTTCTAGCTCAGTGAGTGAGTGGTGAACTGAGGATCTCTTAGAGTCACAGTGGTAACTTCCAAAATCTTGTCCAAACCAAAAGGATATTCCTCAAACTGAACTGGTCCTTCCTGACTCCTGTATTTTCTAATCCAGAAAACTTGTCATGAACAAATCTCTTGTTTTTTTTTTTTTTTTTTGGTACTGGAGATTGAACTCAGGGACACTCAACCACTGAGCCGCATCCTCGGCCCTATTTTGTGTTTTATGTAGAGACAGGGTCTCTGAGTTGCTTAGTGCCTCGCTGTTGCTGAGGCTGGCTTTGAACTCACGATTCTCCTGTCTCAGCCTCCCTAAGTGCTGGGATTACAGGCTTGCACCACCGCGCCCAGCTAATCTCTTGGTTTTTATTCTGGCTTCTAGGTTATCACCCTACAAAACCTTGTCCAGATTTTTTTAGTGGGCCTATAAATACTCTGGGCCATATCTTTACCACCTCTCCTAGCTGGATCATCAACATAGTAAATGGAATCTTATCCACCTTCAGATCCACTGTTCACACCTTTGGATCGGTGGAAGAGTCTTTGATCACACTGAGCTTCATTGGAAGTCTGATGATTGGGCTCAAGAGCAATAACCTCACTGAATTCTTGATTTTAATTTATTTGCAGTTTTGACCTCTTATCAGAAGCTGCTGTGGAAAGATTTCAGTCATTGCTGTCTCTTTTTGCCTGTCAGGCCAGTTTTCACCCCCCACGTGTCTCTCCATTTTCTTTTTCCCCACATTTATCTGCTTTTCTTGAACGACCTTTCCCTTCTACTTGGGCCTGCATTTCCAACTGCACAAACCTTCTTCAGAAGCAGTGTTATAGAGCTTTAGCCAGTTTGGAAAATTTTTCATTGATGGATGCTGTCTATAATCTTTTTCCATCAGCAGCAAGACATATGTCTCCTGGAATTGTGTAACACTTCATTTTTCCAGTGGGAAATACAAAGAATCTTCCCTTCTTGCTCCCTTACAATCATCTTTCAGCCAGAAGAATTCATGACAGGTGCAGAAAGAGAAGGTGATCCCTAGGGAATGTGCTTGTTAATCATGAAGGCTCCATTGGATCTTTCTGCATTTCTACCATCCAAATAAACTTCCCTTTAGCTCCAGAGTTAGAAGCCACTCCTTGCTGAGATTGTGTGCCTCAGATATCCTGAGCAGGAGCCAATTTATCATCTCTAAGAACTGGCATGGATGCAGCAACATTCTACAGTACTGATTTTTTCTGTAAAGTTATTCTTTTTTTTTTTTGGTATTGGGGATTGAATTCAGGGGCACTCGACCACCAGCCACTGAGGCTGGATTTTTTTTTTTTTTTTGTAGTTGTAGATGGACAGAATGCCTTTATTTTATTTATTTATTTATTTTTACATGGTGCTAAGGATTGAACCCAGTGCCTCACACATGCTAGGCAGGTGCTCTACCACTGAGCTACAGCCCCAGCCCACTGAGGCTGGTTTTGAACTTGCAATCCTCCTGCCTCAGCCTCCTGAGCCACTGGGATTACAGGCATGGGCCATTGCACCTGTCTTCTAAGGTTATTTTTGTCTTCTCTGTTGTCTTTAATAGTTTCTTCATTAGTTCTTTGCAGGTCTAAATCATCTGCATTCATAGCCTCCTTTGGAGCCAGTTGAATGTTTTGCTATAAATGACCCCCCCAAGTTCTGAGTATTGAACTCAGAAATTCTACATCTCCAACCCTCCCCCGACCCCCGCCCTTTTTTGGCACCATGGATTGAACTCCCAGGTACTCAACCACTGAGCCACATCCCCAGCCCTATTTTGTGTATTATTTAGAGACAGGGTCTCACTGAGTTGCTTAGCGCCTCTCCGGCACTGTTTTTTAAGGCAGGGTCTTGATAAATTGCTGAGGCTGGCCTCAAAGTCGCCATCCTCTGCCTCAGCCTCTCAAGTCACTGACATTATAGGTGTGCCCTACCCTGTCTGGCCAAATGACCTTGTCTTTTGACCATCCTAATTGAGCAATGGTATCATATTTAATTTTTCCTTCAGGACCCTCTTGAATGGCCAGTGCATTTAATACTTTTTTTCCATTCCATATGCAGTGATACTGGGCCACATGGATCTCTTGAAAAGTTCCCTCCATCTCCAAAATCTGCTAACAGTATCTGACTTTGCTGTGTCCATAGTGAGGAGGTGCTCTTTAAGAAAAGACCAGTGAAGTCTGCCATGATCTCTGAGATCTTGCTTTTCCTTCAGCCTCAGGCTGGTCCTAAGAAAGCTGAGTAGGTGCAGGTAAAAAGCTGGTGGGTGCCATCTTCTTCCACTTCTTCCAGCACTAAATCATGTTTTCAGACTTTTGAAGGAGCTTATGGAAGCCTGCAAAACTTCAGCTAATGCCTTGGCTGTGAATTTTCTTGGTGGGGGTGTAGTTCTTATTTTTCTTCTGCAGGTTTTCATCTTATCTTTTCATCTACTATGTATTTGCTTAGCAATAGTCTTTTTTTTTGGTCTCTTTATCATCTCAAAGGACCATTGTCACCTGTGGTCTTTCACTGACCAAAATGTCATTGTTTTGTAGAACATGACTACATTCTAAAATATTTTGTCTTTATTTATTTATGTATTAGGATTATTGATTTTTTTTGTTTGTTTTTTGTTTTGTTTTTGGTACTGGGGATTGAACTCAGGGGCACTTTACCACTGAGCCACATCCCCAGCCCTATTTTGTGTTTTATGTAGAGACAGGGTCTCACTGAGTTGCTTAACACCTCAATGTTACTGAGGCTGGCTTTGAACTCGTGATTCTCCTGTCTCAGCCTCTCAAAGTGCTGGGATTACAGGCTTGCGCCATTATGCCTGGCTAGGATTATTGTTTTTTGTATGTCCTCACCACGATAGAGGAATTTTTATCTTTTTTGTTTACTGATAACAAAAATTCCTAGGATAGTGCCTGGCATGTTGTATGTGCCCAGTATGTGTCGAATGCATAAATTTATAGCTTACTGAGCCAGGGAAGAGTGGTAAGAGATATCAGTGAGGCAGGTTGATGCCAGGTCAGGTAGGATTTCATTATAGATCTTCTGGGAAGGAATTGGAGGATTTAAAGTAGGGGATTAACATTTACATAATTTTATTTAAGTTTTTAAAAGTTTTTCAGCTTAGTGGGGAGGGATTGTAGGGATGAAAGAGAGGAGGCAGCAACAAATTGCAAGTTGTTTGCTTTGTAAAACTACAATGCTAGCCGGGCGCGGTGGTGCAGGGCTGTAATCCCAGCACTTTGGGAGGCTGAGACAGGAGAATCCCGAGTTCAAAGCCAGCCTCAGCAACGGCGGGGCACTAAGCAACTCAGTGAGACCCTGTCTCTACATAGAACACAAAATAGGGCTGGGGATGTGGCTCAGTGGTCGAGTGCCCCTGAGTTCAATCTCCAGTACCAAAAAAAAGAAAAAGAAAAAGACAAAAAAAAACCCTACAATGCTATAGTGGGAAGATGGGTGGTTTTCGCAGTGGTTCTGTGGACCTATGAAAACCTCATATGTGGATCTCTGTTTTAGAGATTTGCTTGCTGTGGTAATTGGCTATGGCATTCTCAATACTAGATTCTGCTGCACAAACCTAAGACAACTATTTGCAGACTCCATACAGATTCCTATCCTTCATAATTTCACTCAGTTTGCAACGCAATAGGTTATAATCTTACTTTAGTTTTATTTCTTATATCCATAGATTTATTCAACAGATATTTGTAAAATCTCTACAGAACCTGCTGTGTGTCTATTACACCATGCTGACCTAGATAAAAAGGCATCTGACATTTTAAGTATTATTCACTTGCAAAAGACTCCTTTCATCATTGAATATACAGTGTAGTAACAGTCAGACAACAGCCCACTAATGATAATTTCAATGAATTTTAGGAAAGGAGAAGTACATGTTATTTTGAAGTAGGAAGCAAGTTTGGGGATGGGAGCAAGTCCTTTTAGAGGAAATGGTTTAGGACTGAAGAATGAGCCAGTGAGACCAACAAAAATGGGTCCAGTGGTATGCTGGTGTTTCAAAACCTGCTTTTTTTGTTGTTGTTTTTTTGAGATAAGGTCTTGTGTGTTGCCCAGGCTGGTCTTGAACTTGAATTCCTCCTGCCTCAGCCTCCTGAGTAGCTGAGATTACAGGCATCAAAACCAACTCCTAAAACAAGTTCTGATTTGTAGCTCCAACAGCCAGCATGGAAAATTACTGAAAATTTAACAATTGCTCTCGTGAGCTGGGGCAGGCTGGCACTCATGCTCCCCTGCACAAACATGTACACTGAGCATTGTGGGAAAAGGTGATATTCTAGTGTATAGAGGGGACAGCAGGCAGAAGTGCTAGATGCTGGAGACAGCGTAGTGCACTTTTAAAGAAATCTGGAATGGCTGGAGTGTAAGAGTGAATGACATAAATCTGCCATGAGGTATGAGTCATTGTTAGCATTTTTCTCCATATTTAATGATTTCATCTTGGTAGCTTGAAATTGGTCACAATCATAGATTTACATCAGAGAAATCAGCAAATGTTATACATTAAGGTTCCCCCTACTTCCCAATGTGGGTTGTTAAGCATGTATCACCACCATCCATGGTAGGGCACTGCAGGACCCTACCGTGGTAAAGGCCAGGCTGTGGAAGACCTTTTAATAAAGCATAATTTGGAGCCGGGCATGGTGGCAGAAGCCTGTAATCCCAGCACTTAGGGAGGCTGAGACAGGAGAATCGCGAGTTCAAAGCTAGCCTCAGCAACAGCAAGGCGCTAAGCAACTCAGTGAGACCCTGTCTCTACATAAAACACAAAATAGGGCTGGGGATGTGGCTCAGTGGTCGAGTGCCTCTGAGTTCAATTCCTGGTACCAAAAAAAAAAAAAAAAAACAACCAGCAGAGTTAAATAAGATCCAGAATCTTATTACAATATAAAGATATTCACTTTTCATTGAAAATAAATTTAACAACTGTTAGATCACAAACTGAAGGAAAAAAAGTCAATCAATACATGTCAGCACTGATATGGCAGAGATGTTAAAATTACTTGACCAAGATTTCAAAGTAGCCATAATAAATATGTCTCAATGAGCAATCACATATGTTAGAAACAGAAAGAAAGCATTCAGCAAAGCAATAAAATATATAAGATTCAAATAGAAGTTTTAGAACTACAGAATGGAATGACTGAATTAAAAATCTTAGTGAACAGGCTCAACAGCAGACTAGATATGACAGAAGAAAAAAATCACTGAACTGGAAGATAAAACAATGGAAATTACCCAATCTGGGGCTGGGGGAGTAAGTAGCTCAGGGGCAGAGAGCTAACAAGTGTGAGGCCCTGGGTTCTATCCCAGCACCACAGGAAGGAGTTACCTAATATGATCAAGAGAGAGCATACAGACAGGAAACAAGATAAAAACAAAACAGAGAGCCTTGGGGACCTGTGGGACTATTGCAAAAGATCTAATATTTGTCTCATCAAATTCCAGAAGGAGAGGACAAAGAAGGCCAGGCTGAAAAGGTAATTCTTGAAATAGTACTCCACATTTTTGGCAAGAAACACAAATATAAAGATTCAAAGAGCTGAGCAAATCCTAAATAGAGTAAACTCAAGGGTATCCATGCAAAGACACATCACAAACCTCTGAAAACCAAGGATAGGACATTTTAGAAAGCAGCCAGAGGAAAGGATACTTCACATATGCAGGAAAAAATCATTTGAATGGTAGGAGATTTCTCATCAGAAACTGTAAGCCAGAAAGAAGTGGCAAAATGCTTATCAGTGCAAAATCAATCAATCAATCAATCCAAGAAAATCGCTAACCTAGAATTTAGTACCCAGTGAAAATCAGGAATGGAGTGGCAATCAAGATGGTCTCAGCTGGACAGGGTGGTCCACACCTGTAATCCCAGCAGTTTGGGAGGCTGAGGCAGGAGGATCATGAGTTCAAAGCCAACCTCAGCAACTTGACAAGGTCCTAAAGCAACTCAGCGAGATCCTGTGTCTAAATAAAATATTAAAAAAGGCTGGGGGTGTGGCTCACTGGTTTTGCACCACTAGGTTCAATCCCTGGTACAAAGAAGAAAAAAAAAGATGGTCTCAGATGAAGAAAAACTAAGCGAATTTGTCATCAGCAGACCTACTCCCAAAAATGGCTAAAGAAAGTTCTCTCAACTGAAAGTAAACAATAAAATAAGGAATGCCGGAACATTATGAGGGAAGAAAGAGCAGAAAGCTAAAGTACAGTGAATAAAATAAGCTCCTCTTGAGTTTCCTAAATTATATTTGACAGTTGTCATAAAAATCATAGCAATATTCAATGTAGTTGTAAATTAATGTGGAAGAACTATTTAGGACAGTTATAAATTGGGAAGAATAATGGACAGAGAGGGAGGTAAGACTTCTATATTTCACTCAAACTTGTAAAATGATGATGTGGGAGAGGGAGAAAAAAATGATGACATCGGGAGACTGATAAGTTATACAGAAAAGAGCAAACACTTAAAAAGCTATTTAAAGAAATGCACTTGAAACAACTACAGATAAACACAAAAAGAATTCCCAAAAAACAGTCAAGTAGCCCAGAGGAGAATAGAAAAACAGACATAGAAAAATCAACAACAAAGAGAACAAACATAAAACAAAAAAGCAAACTGGCAGACTTAAGCCGTAAGAGATCACCTATTACCTTAAATGCTGATGGTCAAATCCAGGTACAATGGTGCATACCTGTAATCTCAGTTATTCAGGAAGTTGAAGCAGGAGGATCAACTCCTCCTTGGAAGTTTGAGACCAGTCTGCACAACTTAGCAAGACCCTGTCTCAAATTAAAATAAAAAAAAAGGGACTGGGGTTGTAGCTCAGTGGTATAGCACGTGCCTATTCGTGTGTGTGGTTGGTAACTTCAACACCTACCTCTCAACAATGGACAGGGCTACTAGACAGAAAATGAAGAATATAGAACTCAACAACACCCTCACTCAACAGGTTGTAATCAACATTCACAGAACACTCCATCTAAAACAGCAGCATACATATTGTTTTTCAAGTGCCATGGAATTCATGCCAAGATGGACCATATCTTGAGCCATAGAAAAAAATCTTAACAAATTTCAAAGAATTGAAATTATGCAGTGTGTTCTCTAACCACAGTGGACTCAAACTAGAAGTCTATAACAGAAAGATAACAGGAAATTCTCCAAACATTTGGAAACTAAATAACACATTTCTAAATAATTCATGGGTCAAAGATGAAATCTTTTTTTTTTAAAGCTGAATTCTTTTCTTTTTTTAATTTTTTTTTTTTTAGTTGTAGATGGACACAATGTCTTTATTGCTTTGTATGTGGTGCTGAGGATCGAACCCAGGGCCTCACGCATGCGAGGCAAGCGCTCTACCGCTGAGCTACAATCCCAGCCCCAAAGATGAAATCTTAAGGGAAATTTAAAAAAACAGATGAACTGAAAGAAAATAAAAACACAACATATTAAAATGGGCAGGACCCTGCTAAAGCAGTGCTGAGAAATTTGTATCACTAAATGTACACACTAGAAAAGGAAAAAGATAATTTAGTTCCCATATTAAAGACCCAGAAAAGAGGCTGGAGATGTAGCTCATTTGTGTAGTGCTTGCCAAACATGCAGGAGGTCTTGGGTTTGGTCCCTAGTGATGCAAACAAACAAACTAGAAAAAAGCTGGACTTGGTGATATGTACTTACATTCCTACTCCTAGGGGAGGCTGAGGTAGAAGGATCACTTGAGCCCATGAGTTCAAGACCAACCAGCAACATAACTCCATCTCTAAATAAATAAATTGAATTAAAACTTTTTTTTTTTTTGGTACTGAGGATTGAACTCAGGGGCACTTGAGCACTGAGCCACATCCCCAGCCCTATTTTGTGTTTTATGTAGAGACAGGGTCTCACTGAGCTGCTCAGCACCTTGCCGTTGCTGAGGCTGGCTTTGAACTCGCAATTCTCCTGTCTCAGCCTCCCAAAGTGCTGGGATTATAGGCATGCACCACTGTGCTCGGCTTGAATTAAAACTTTTAAAATTAATTAGAAAAAGAACAAAATAAATCCAAATTAAGTAGAATGAAAGAAATAGAAATAAGAGCAAAAGTCAAGTTAGGCATGGTGGTGCATTCCTGTAATCCCAGTGATTCGAAAGCTGAAGCAGGAGGATTCCAGCTCCAGGCCATCCTCAGCAATTTAGGGAAAACTTTAGCAACTTAGTGAAACCCTGTCTTGAAATAAAAAACAAAACAAAACAAAAAACAAAAAAGAAAGAAAAAAGGGACTGGGATATAGCCTAGTGATAAAGCTAGGTTCAACCTCCAGAACAACAGCAACAACAACAACAACAAAAACCAAAACAGTAAAGAAAATCAATGAAATAAAGATTTTTGGGAAAGATCAATAAAATTCACAAATTTCTAGAAAGACTGAAAAAGAAGAGACAAGGCAGTAATCACCAATACCTGAAATGAAACAGAGGATATCATTACATACACTATAGATCTAAATAAACAAAAAAGATTCCGTCAAAAGCCACAATTATCACAACTCAAGATGAAATTAATAATTTATTTATTTATTTTTTAAAATTTCTTTTTAGTTGTTGATTGACCTTTATTTATTCATTTTTATATGCGGTGCTGAGGATCAAACCCAGTGCCTCCCACATGCGAGGCAGGCACTCTACCACTGAGCCACAATCCCAGCCCTGAAATTAATAATTTAAATAGCCCTATAACTATTAAGGAAATTGAATTTGTAATTTTAAAACTTCCAAAAAAGAAGTCTCTAAATTGAGATGATTTCACTGGAGGCTTCTAGTCAATGAGTAAGAATAACTAATACAATCTTGCACAATTTCTTCTAGGAAAAAGAAGAATACTTCCTAATTAATTTCACAAAGCTTATTTTACCTTGATAATAAAACCGGAAAACTACGCTGTGTGGGGTGGCCTATGTTTGCAATCCCAGCCACTTGGGAGGCTGAGGCAGGAGGATGGCAAGTTCGAGGCAAGCCCAGGCAATTTAGTGACACCCTGTCTCAAAGAATAAGGACTGGGAGGGCTGGGGTGGTAGCTCAGTGGTAGAGCGCTTGCCTAGCCTGTGTGAAGCACTGGGTTCGATTCTCAGCACCACATATAAATAAATAAAGTCCATTAGAAACTAAAAAAAAAGAAGAGAAAAGAGGACTAGGAATATAGTTCAGTGGGAAAGTGTCCCTGGGTTGATGTCTTGCCTCCCCCAAAAGGAAAACTCCAGACCAGTAACTCTTGTGAATATAGACACAAAAATCCTTCGCAAAATATTAAAAAATTAAACTCAGCAATATATAAAAATTGTTTACTGTGAAAAGTTTTTTTTTTTTAATTTTTTTAGTTGTAGATGGACACAATATCTTTATTTATTTATTTTTATGTGGTGCTGAGGGTCGAACCCAGTGCCTCACGCATGCAAGGCAAGCGCTTTACCACTGAGCTACAATCCCAGCCCCTACTGTGAAAAGTTTTTCACTGTGACCATGTAGAGTTTATTCCATGGGTATGAGGCTGGCTTAATGGTTTAAAATCAATGGATACTGCCATATTAACAGGCTGAAGAAAAGTCACATGGTCAACAGGTGCAAAGTATGTGACAAAATTCAACATCCATTCATGATAAAAATTCTCAGAAAAATAGGAATGGGGGCAATTTCTCCAATGATAAAGAGTATCTACGAACCAGGCATAGTGGTGTATGCCTGTAATCCCAGCGACTCGGGATTGCAAGTTCAAAGCCAGCCTCAGCACTAAGCAAGGCTCTAAACAATTTAGTGAAACCCTGACTCAAAATAAAACATAAAAAGGGGGCTGGGGCTGTAGTTCATTGGCAGAGCGCTTGCCTAGTACTGGTGAGGCACTCGGTTCAATCCTTAACACTGCATTAAAAACAAACAAATAAAATAAAGGCATGCTGTCTATCTATAACTACAAAAAAAAAATTTTTTTTTAAAAAGCAGCTCAGTGGCAAAGTTTCTGTAGGTTCAATTCCCTAGTATCCCCTCAAAAAAAATCTATAAAAAATCCTAATATTATACTTAATGGTGAAATACGAAATGCTTTCTTCTAAATTTGGGAATAAAACAAACAGCACTGGAACTTTGGGGACAAACCATACCAAATCATAGCACACACCTATGAAAATTAACTCAACATGTACTATGAACTTAAATGTAAAATGTAAAACTAAAACTTTTGGAATAAAATAGTGGGAAAAACCCGCAAGGCCCTATTAAAAAGATGAAAAGACAGCTGTAGAGTGAAAGTATTTACAAACCACACATCTGACAAAGCACTAATATCTAGACTAGATGAAGGAAATCAAAACTAAGTCAAGGGCTGGGATTGTGGCTTAGTGGTAGAGTGCTTACTTAACATGTGTGAGGCACTGGGTTCGGCTCTCAGCACCGCATGTGAATAAATAAAATAAAATCCATTAACAACTAAAAAAATATTTTAAAAAACT
The DNA here is from genome assembly GCA_004024805.1 of Geosciurus inauris. Classification (NCBI taxonomy): domain Eukaryota; kingdom Metazoa; phylum Chordata; class Mammalia; order Rodentia; family Sciuridae; genus Geosciurus; species Geosciurus inauris. The sequence goes on from PVHX01010973.1 coordinate 29,544, forward strand.
CAAGTCAAAAAACTATCCAGAACTGGGGCTGTAGCTCAGTGGTCGAGTGCTTGCCTAGCATGCGTGAGGCACTGGGTTCAATCCTCAGCACCTCATATAAATAATAAATGAATAAAATAAAGATCCATCAACAACTACAAAACTATTAAAAAACAACAACAACAACAACAAAAAAACTATCCAGCTGGACACTGTGGCACAAGCCTATAATCCCAGCACTTAGGGAGGCTGAGACAGGAGAATGGCAAGTTCAAAGCCAGCCTCAGCAATGGCGAGGTGCTAAGCAACTCAGTGAGACCCTGTCTCTACATAAAACACAAAATAGGGCTGGGGGTGTGGCTCAGTGGTTGAGTGCCCCTGAGTTCAATCTCCAGTACAAAACAAAACAAAAACAATGCAATTAGAAAATGGGCACAAGACATGAAGAAATACTTCATTAAAGAGGATCTGCAGAGGCTGGGATTGTAGCTCAGTGGTAGAGCGCTTGCCTCGCATGCGTGAGGCCCTGGGTTCGATCCTCAGCACCACATACAAAGCAATAAAATAAAGACATTGTGTCCATCTACAACTAAAAAAATATTAAAAAAAAAAAAAAAGAGGATCTGCAGATGGCCAATGAGCACACGAAGAGACATTCAATGTCATTAAGCATTAGATAAATTAAAATTTAAATTACAAAGGGATATTGTCACACATCTATCAGAATGGCCAAACTAAAAATTGTGATAAACCCAAATTCTGGCAAAAATGTGAAGAAACCCCATAACTCATATATTGTAGGTGGGGTGCAAAATGATATATAACCATTCTGGAAAACAGTTTGGCAGGGTTTTTGTTTTGTTTTTGCAGTAGCGGGGATTGAAAACAGGGGTGTTTTACCACTAAGCTGCATCCCCAGACCTTTTTGTGTTTTTATTTTAGTCCTTGCTAAATTACCCAAGTTGTTCTGGAACTTGTGATCCTCCTGCTTCAGCCTCCTGAGTAGCTGGGATTACAGAGAGATGCATGACAGTATATTTGAAAAGATTAAATACATAGAGGCTAGAGTTGTAGCTCAGTGGTAGAGAGCTTGCCTAGCATGTGTGAGACGCTGGGTTCAATCCTCAGTACTACATAAAATATTTAAATAAAACAAAGGTATTGCATTCATATAAAACTAAACAAAATTTTTAAAAAAAGTTTAAATAAATAAATAAAAGCAAATATGCAACTACCATAAAACCTAGTCATTGCATTCTTGGGCATTTATTCCAGAGAAATGAAGGCTTCTATTTACATAAACACCCATACATGAATGTTTATAGCAGATTTGTTCAAAATAGCCCCAAACTGGAAGCAATCCAGACAGATATCCTTCAGTGGGTGAATGGCTAACCTCGGATACATCCACACCTCTCAGCAATAAAAAGGAGTGAACAAATTGATAGGCAACAACTGGGTGAATTTCTAGAGGATCATGCAGCATGGAAAGAAACCATGTACAAGGTCATATACTGTGTGATTCTATTTACTTATCATTCTCGAAATGACAGAGTTATAGAGAACAGATTAGTCCTTGCCAGGAGTGAAGGAGGGAATGGAGGTGGGAGAGCAGCGTGAGGGCTCCTTGTCTTGATGGAAACGTTTCGGGTCTTGACCAATATGTCAATATCCTGGTTGTGATATTGTGCTAGAGTTTGCAAGATGTCAGCTGTGGAGAAAACTGAACAAAGGGCCCACAGGATAGATCTCTTTGTATTATTTCTTTTTTTTTTTTTTTAAATATTTTTTTAGTTGTAGATGGACACAATGTCTTTATTTTATTGCTTTGTATGTGGTGCTGAGGATCGAACCCAGGGCCTCACGCATGCGAGGCAAGCGCTCTACCGCTGAGCCACAATCCCAGCCCCTCTTTGTATTATTTCTTAAGAATGGCACATAGAATTTACAATTATTTCAAATAATAAAATTAATGAAAAGAGAGTATTAGGCACCCTTTTAAGCTTCACCCCGAGAGCTGGACTTTGTCTTCAAGGAGCGTACACTCTAGTGAGCAGCAGGACACACACCTGCATTATTTAACACAGCGTTTGTACTTCTGATCTTTCCAGCATCCCCCTACCTTGTTTTGGTAGAAATGTTGCCTCCTGTTCTTTCTCCTCCTTCACCTCCATTCCAAATGATCAAGACCGAGACATGATTTGCAGGATCCATTGCAAAATGAAAATGAAGGGCCCTTTGTTCAAAAACTATTAAGAATTTCAAGATAGTGACCATAGAGCATTTAACCACCTGCTGAGCGCAGGGTCCTGTGCAACTGTCTAGTAAGGCCACCAGTGCGTCTCACTTGCCTTAACAGGAGATGATCCTGGTCGCTTCTGTCAGGATCCTTCCAGGGAAGTCATATATAATGTAGCAAGAAGAGTGAGAACCTTGTTTTTTCCTCTCTGGATGAGTTATGTGTTGAACAAATAAATAACTGTGCTGTGTGGTAGGGATACAGTGGAGAGCAAGACACACGTCCATCATCCTAGCCTTCAGGGAGCTTATATTTTACAAGTAAAGGCAGACCGCAGTAACGGACTATAAAATGGATTAAATGCAAAATGAAAGAAGCATGTGCAGACGTGTGAGCGAAAATAGCCAGTCAGGTATGTGCGATTCCTATTCTATGGATGAGGAAAGTGAAAGTGAGAGATCTTGCATACCTTGTTTTAAGGTTAGAAAGTTGGGGCTGGGCATGGTGGGGCGTGTCTATAATCCCAGTGACTCCGGAGGCTATGGCAGGAGGATGGAAAGTCTGAGGCCAGTTTTAGCAATTTAGTGAGGCCCTGTCTCAAAAAAACAAACAAATAAGAAGGTTTGGGGGGGCTGGGGTTGTGGCTCAGTGGTAGCGCATTTGCCTTGCATGTATGAGGCCCTGGGTTCAATTCTCAGCACCACATATAAATAAATGAACAAAATAAAGATCCATTGACAACTAAAAAAATATTTAAAAAAAAAAAGAAGGTCTGGGGATGTAGCTCAGTGACAAAGCACCCTTGGGTTCAGTTCCCAGTATGAAAAAATAAGATTTAGACAGTTGGTAAATAGTCATGGAGAGATTCTGAGCTGTGGCTAACATCAAGGCTTTCCCAAATGAACCATGGCAATTTGGATAACTGATGAAAAAAATTTTTTTGGGTTGTACTGGGGATTGAACCCTGGGCGTGTTTTATCACTGAGCCACATCCCCAGACCTTTTTATTCTTTAGAGACACGGTCTTGCTCAGTTGCTCAGGCTCGAACTTGGGATCCTCCTGCCTCAGCCTCCTGAGTCACTGGGACTACAGGTGTACTCCAGTGTGTCCAGCTTGGCTACTTGAAAATTTAAATAGTTACTTACACAAGCATGGGGAGCAGTTGAGTGCAGTAGGGTTGTTATGTTCAGGGTCTGAGTGATAGCCAAATTAAAATCCTGATTAGGCTAAGTTATTTACTTTTGTAAGTCTTGGTTTCCTCATTTACAAAAAGAGGATTGCAAAGAATAGTTTCTGCAAGGATTAAATGACATAACACCACACACAAAGTGCTCAGCGTTAGTGTAATACATCATAGTTCTAAGTGTGAGGAACTGAATTCTGTTCACTTACTGAATGGAACTGGGCAAATCATCTCCTCTGCGTTTCTCACCTGTGTGAAAAGGGTCTTGACCTGCCTCACAACGTCATCATAAGGATGAATGAGATAATAATGTACCTGGAAGTGCTATATTATGCAAATGTGGCAGTTTCATTAAAACAAACAAAAAAACAAAAACAAGGTTTGAGTTGCTTAGCACCTCGCCGCTGAGGTTGGCTTTGAACTTGTGATTCTCCGGTCTCAGTCTCCAAAAGTGCTAGGATTACATGTATGTGCCACCACACCTGGCTTTTATTTATCTTTTTATGTGGTGCTGAGGAATGAACCCACTGCCTCACGCGCGCTAGGCAAGTTTTCTGCTACTGAGCCACAACCCCAGCTCCCCCAACCCTTTTTAACATCTTATTTTGAGACAGTCTCACTAGTTGACCAGGCTGGCCTGAAACTTCCATTGTCCTGCCTCAACCTCTCAAGTAGCTGGGATCACTGGTGTGCACCACCGCCCAGCTTTTATATTAATTTTTATGGGGAAAAAAAATCCCTTGTTTGCTGCACTTGGAGTTTTCCTGGAATATAATGTTGACATAAAGGATGTTATCCCATAAAAATTCCAAAGCTAAAAATAAAGAATTAAGGGCTGGGGGTGTAGTTCAGTAGTAGAGTCCTTGCCTTGCATGTGGGAGGCCCTGGGTTTGATCTCCAGCACCAGGTGGGAAAAAAAAGAATTAAGGATTATTTTTTTTTCTTTAGAAAAACTTATGTCATTAATCTTATCTGTGCATATTTATAAACATAAGCAACTGAAAATGCTCAAGATTTTTTTCTTTGACCATGCTAGGGATCGAAATCAGGTCTCATGCATGCTAAGGAGCACTCTCTACTACTGAGCTACACTGACAATCTGAAGCCACCTGGAAGACATCTTTTGTTTGTGTTAGTTTATCAGGAAGTGTCTGGTTGTCCAAAACAATTTAGGTGAAGGTGATCAGTGTTGTTGTGCAAGGACCCGAATCAGATGTAAAAGGTCCCAGAACAAAGATGAGGGAAAAGCTGGAGAAGGAACTCAATCAGGAACTTATTTAGTGTGACTTTACAAGGGGCTGATTTGATTTTCTTTCTTTTTTTTTTTTTTAAATATTTTTTTTAGTTGTAGATGGACAGAATGTCTTTATTTTATTGCTTTGTATGTGGTGCTGAGGATCGAACCCAGGGCCTCACACATGCAAGGCAAGCGCTTTACCGCTGAGCTACAGTCCCAGCCCCCTGATTTGATTTTCAAAGTGATGTAAAACAATAAAATGGCGGAAATGCTGTTTCATTTTAAATTTAATTTATTATTATTATTATTTGTAGTAACAGAGATTGACAACCAGGGATGCTTCACCACTGAGCTACATCCTCAGCTCTTTTTAAGAGACAGGATCTCACTAAGTAGCCCAGGCCCACCAGAGCCACTGATTATAGGTGTGCACACCACCACACCTGGCTTGCTGTTAGTTTTTGAAAGTTAAATTTTAGTTAGAATGGTATCAAACCTTGCTATTTTCTTCTGAACCAAATCATCTTCAAATTCATACTCTGGTCTTGCACATTTAGGAAAATAAAAAAGACTTGGGTTTTGCTGAAATAGGGTTTATGGACTGTAAATTTCTTATTTGTGTGTTCATAAAATTACAAAACCTGGGAAGAAGCTTAGTCTCTGTGATTGCAACGCTCACCAGCAGGCAGCTTCTGTGGCCTGACTTCACAGCTAACCTAGGCTCCTAGTGGCCTTGAGAAACTTCACTTCCTTCCTTTGCTACCCTGCCTGAGCCTGGTAGAGGCTTCCTGCTGTGGCTAATATTTAGGATGCCTCACTACTCCATCTGGCTGCTCTTTTAGCAACTGTTAAAAAATTCCTGATGTTAACATTTTCTGTTTCAAAAGGCTTCTATTTAGCTGATCATGATGGCATAACCCTGTAATCCTGGCAACTCAGGAGGCTGAGGCAAGAGAATTGCAATTCGAGGCCAGCTTCAGCAATTTAGAGGCCTTTCTCAAACTAAAAAATAAAAAGGAACAGGTTGTAGCTCAGTGGTAAAGTGCCTCAGGGTTCAATACTCAGTACCAAAAGGAAACAACAAAATCAACAACAACAACAACAACAATTAAAAAATCAATAAGTGGCTTTGGTCGCAAGGCTTTAGAGGTTATGTATTATGACGATGAATGCTTTTTGTTATCCTGGCTGCATTCAGAGTAGGAGTTATGAGTTTAGTTATGAATACAATAATTCACTCAAGAAAATGACTACAAAAGAGAGTAACCAGCTGGGTACAAGCCTATAATCCTAGCTAATCTCAGGAGGCTGAGGCAGGAGAATTGCCATATTAGAGGCCAACCTGGGCAACCTAATGAAACTCTGTCTCAAAATAAAAAAGTGCTAGGAATGAAGGTTGGTGGTGAAGCACTCCTGAGTTCAATCCTCAGTAAAGAGAAAGGGTGCAGGGAGGAGGGAGGAAGGAAGAATATTCATGAATAACCAAATAGTGGTGGACTGGAGGCACCAAGCACTGAATGCAGGGTCTCTCACATCCTAGGCAAATGCTCTACCCGTGAGCCATATCCCCAGGCCCTCAAACTGTGGATTTTAGAAGATTGTGAAACCAGTCTTTGGGGAAAGGAGCAGCACTAGTGAGGAGGCCAGATTGTAGGAGAAGTGGAAAGAAGTGGGCAAGGGCTGAGCACACGCCTGTAATCCCAGCACTTGGGAGGCTGAGACAGGAGAATCATGAGTTCAAAGCCAGCCTCAGCAACGGTGAGAAGCAACTCAGTGAGACCCTGTCTCTACATAAAACACAAAATAGGGCTGGGGATGTGGCTCAGTGGTCGAGTGCCCCTGAGTTCAATCCCCAGCACCAAAAAAAAAAAAAAAAAAAAGACAGGGGCAAGGGCAGAGAGAGGAGGCAGGGCGAGACAGAAGGAAATGTGTAGGTGGACCCCTAGGGGAGTGCAGGGGAAGAAGTTGGACTCTCAGAGTTGATACTGAAAAGGAAGAAGAACATATTTAGTTAAGTTGGAGAAAATAAAGGCACTGAAGTCCTGGAGAGTGGAAATGATTTGGAATAGGCGGGGGAACAAGTAGACCGCTATGAAAAGCCCTCTGCTGGGCTGGGATTGTAGCTCAGCGGTAGAGCGCTTGCCTTGCATGCGTGAGGCCCTGGGTTCGATCCTCAGCACCACATACAAAGCAATAAAATAAAGACATTGTGTCCATCTACAACTAAAAAAAATTTAAAAAAAAAAGCCCTCTGCTCTGGAGCTGGGGAACCCGATCACACCGACCAGCGGTGGGCTCTAGGGTGAGGCACTCATCCTTTTGTCCTCATGGGTAAAGGCGGTGGCCAGTCACTGACTTCCTTTTGCTTCTGTTATGGTTTAGATATGAGGTGTCTCACAAAAGCTCATGTGTAAGACAACGCAAGAATTTCCAAAGGTGAAATGACTGGGTTAGGAGAGTGTTAACCTAATCAGTGGATTAATCCACTGACATGGATTACCTGGGCAGTAACTGTAGGCAGGTAGGGTGTAGCTGGAGGTGGGGTACTAGGGTGAGACTTTGCAGTTTGTATTGTCTCTGGTGAGCAGAGCTTTCTGTTTCCTGTTGCCATGTCCTGACCTGCTTTCCTCTGTCACCCTTCTGCCACGATGTTCTGCCTCACCTGGGGTCCAGAGCTATGGAGTGGGCCACCTATGGACTGAGAACTCTGAAATTGTGAGTGAGCGACAAACTTTTCCTCCTCTAAAATTGTTCTTGTCAGGTCTTTTGGTCATAGCGTCAAAAATAGCTGCTTAAAACAGCCTCTAAGCCTCTAAGCTGGGTGTGGTGGCACATGTCTTTTTTTTTTTTTTTAATTTTTTTAGTTGTTGATGGATTTTTATTTTATTCATTTATTATTTGTATGCGGTGCTGAGGATTGAACCCAGTGCCTCATGCATGCCAGGCAAGCGCTCTACCACTGAGCCCCAGCCCCAGCCCCAGCACACGTCTTTAATCCCAGCACTTTGGGAGGCTGAGACAGGAGAATCGTGAGTTCAAAGCCAGCCTCAGCAACAGGGAGGCGCTAAGCAACTCAGTGAGACCCTGTCTCTACATAAAACACAAAATAGGGCTGGGGATGTGGCTCAGTGGTCTAGTGCCCGTGAATTCAATCCCCAGTACCCCCCTCCCCCAAAATAAAACTCACACAAAAAAAACAGCCTCTAGCTGGGTGTGGTGGTGCATGTCTATAATCCCAGTGACTCAGGAGGCTGAGGCAGGAGGATTTCAAGTTCGAGGCTAGCCTCAGCAAATTAATTAGTGAGAGACCTTGCCTAAGCAACATAGTGAGATCTTGTCTCAAAAAAAAAAAAAAAAAAAAAGGCAGGGGAAGTACCTCAGTGGGAAAGCATCACTGGGTTTAATCTCCAGTACCAAAACAAAATAAAACAGAAGAAAAACCAATCAGCCTGAAGCATTCTGATCCTGTGAGAGCGCTTACTCCCCTACAAGTTCTGGCTCTGCCTAATGGGGTGGAATAGTGTCACACATGGCCTTGATCCCGCTTCCCCTGCCTTTCTTTTCCACCCAAAATAGGCTGTTCTTTCAACCACTTTTTTATGATGCTATTTCCTGGTAACTCTCAGCTGGGCACACCTTTTTAAAGATAGGTAACCCTTGCAAGGCCCTGGGTTTAATCTCCAACAAAATTAGTCCCCCTAAAATGTCCATATTTCAGACTATTTCAGAGTGACTATTGCAGGGAACTATGAGATTACTAACTCCTGTTATTCCATGATCTGATTTGGCATTTCATTAATTTTCATTTTAGTTAATTAAATACCATCAACTCCAATCTGCGTTTAGCCCTCTTCTTCCTCTTGCCATATGCTAATATAGTTTTTAATTAAAAATTGTTTTATTATGGTAGAACATATAGAACATAAAATTTACAATTTTAATCATTTTAACCATAAATACACGCACATCATTGCGCAGCCATCACCACCATCCAGATTCAGATCTTCTTCATCTTCCCAAACTCCACTCATCAGATAACTCCCCATTCTCCGGCCTTACTCCCCCCGCCAGTGGTGACCGGTGTACTTTGTCTCTGTGAATTAGCATTTTTTTTTTTTGGTACTGGAGATTGAACTCAGGGGTACTCGATCACTGAGCCACATCCCAGCCCTATTTTGTGTTTTATGTAGAGACAGGGTCTCACTGAGTTGCTTAGCACCTCGCCATTGCTGAGGCTGGCTTTGAACTCGCGATTCTCCTGTCTCAGCCCCCCTAAGTGCTGGGATTACAGGCTTGCATCACCGCGCCTGTCTTGAATTTGCATTTGACTACACTAGGGACATCATACAAGAGGAATCATACACCATTTGTCTTTTTTGTGTCTGGCTTATTTTACTCAAATACCTTCAACCATTTATGTGGTTGCATGTTTTGGTTTTTCTTTTTTGAGACAGGGTCTCTTGCTATGTTGTTAGCCTTGAACATAAGCTCTTCCTGACTCAGCCTTCTGAGTAGCTGGGATTACAAGTGGGTGTCACTGTACTTGGCAATATTCTTTTTAAAGTTGAATAACATTACATTGTATGTATTTTGATGTTTTTACACCTTTTGGCTATTGTAACTAATGTTGCTGTGAAGACAGATGTCTGAATATCTGTTTGAGTCTCTGCTTTTAATTTTTTTTTTAAATATTTTTTTAGTTGTAGATGGACACAATGTCTTTATTTTATTGCTTTGTACATGGTGCTGAGGATCGAACCCAGGGCCTCACGCATGCGAGGCAAGCGCTCTACCACTGAGCTACAATCCCAGCCCTCTGCTTTTAATTTGTTTCCAATTCCAAATTGGAATTGCTGGATCATACGGTAATTTTTTTTTGGTACTGGGGATTGAACTCAGGAGCACTGAGCCACTGAGCCACATCCCCAGCCTTTTTTGTATTTTATTTAGAGACAGGGTCTCACTGAGTTGCTTAGTGCCTTGCTTTTTGCTGAGGCTGGCTTTGAACTTGCGATCCTCCCGTCTCAGCCTCCGACCCACTGGGATTACAGGCGTGTACCACTGTGCCCAGCAATTAAATTTTTTGAAGAACAAACATATTGTTATTTTTGTTAAGAGCAGACTTTTTCGGGCCTCTGTGCCTAATTTATGCATTATGCAGTGTTGAATATTATAGCACATTGTTATCCCTAGTGTAAAGTAGAATCACATAAGTGTAATAATCAGTATAAAAGTTGACTAAAGTTTGAGACTTCAACCTCTGTAGCATGCAGAGAAGCATTACTGGACATCGGGCAATGGAATCTTCAATAACATTTCTCAAGATGAATATTTTTATAATTTTTCTTTTTTTGTTTTTGGTACCAGGGATTGAACTCAGGGGTACTTGACAACTGAGCAACATCCTCAGCCCTATTTTGTGTTTTATGTAGAGACAGGGTCTCAGAGTTGCTTAGCGCCTCGCCGTTGCTGAGGTTGGCTTTGAACTTGTTTGATTCTCCTGTCTCAGCCTCCCTAAGTGCTGGGATTACAAGCGTGAGTCACCACGCCTGGCTTTATAATTTTTATTAATGTACCCTTATAGATTTCCCACCTCTAACCTTGTTTGAACCCAGGGGCATTTAACCACTGAGCCACATACCCAGCCCTTCTTATTTTTTAAAAATATTCTTTAGTTTTCAGTGGGCTTTTACTTATTTATATGTGGTGCTGAAACTTGAACCCAGTGCCTCACACATGCTAGGCAAGCACTCTACCATTGGGGCACAACTTCAGCTCCCTATTTTTAATATTTGAGACAGGTCTTGCTAAGTTGCTTAGGACCTTGCTAAGTTGGTGAGGCTGGCTTTGCATTTGTGATCCTTCTGCTTCAGCCTCCCCAGCTTCTGGGATTACAGGCATGTGCCACTGCACCCAGCAAATGTACAGATTTTACAGAACATTTTTAATTTGCATGATGCTTTCCAAAAAAAAAAAAAAAAAAATTTAAAAATGTTGATAAAAGCCAGGCACATTGCATACTTTATGGGAATTGAATCTTTAAAAATAATTTAATTTACAATTAAATTTAAGTTTAAAGAATCCAGCAATGTTTCCTAGGAAAAGATTAGTACTTAGATCTGCATCAATATTTACATACACACAGAAATTTCTATGTCCATGGTAAACTCTCAATAGCCTAATTCTAGATTGTAAGATTCTAAATTAAATACCCTCAGTATTGGGATTTGAAATCAGTGCTTGGGGAAATACCAATCCTTTCGTCCTCAGGAGAGTCAGATGGACTCAATTTGGAGCTGCTAGAGTCTCCTTACCTGTCACCTGTCACCAGGAGCCCTGGACTTACTGAAACATGACAGGAGGGGCAGCAACAGCAGGAGCAGCAGTTGTGTGCACTGTTGCTCATTGTAGACAAGGGAGCCCTGAGCTTGGAGCAGGTGGTGTTCCAGATACAGGGGCTGCTAGATGTGGCTGGGGGCTGAAAACTAGGGGGACAGGGCTCCTTGCAGGTGCAGCTCTGGATGGCTCAGATCTCTGCTTTACATACGCTGAGAAATTGTGACCTCTGTCGATGAAGTGCCCCTAGGTGAAGTCCAGGCTATGCGCAGGTTGACTGTTCAAACAATTCGTGTACATTCTAGCTAAATTGCTTAGAAATATTTGACGTAAAAGGGGTTAGCAACCTATTTACATTTTATAAATTTCATGTTTCATTTGTCAATGAAAGGAAAAGCTGTTGGATTCTTTAAACTTAAGTTCAATTGTAAATTAAATTATTTTTAAAGATTCAGTTCCCATAAGATATGCAATGTGCCTGGCTTTTATCAACATTTTTTAAAATTAATTTTTTTGGAAAGCATCATGCAAATTAAAAATGTTCTGTGAAATCTGTACTTTTTTTTTGGTACTGGAGATTGAATTCAGGGGCACTCGACCACTGAGCCACATCTCCAGCCCTATTTTGTGTTTTATGTAGAGACAGGGTCTCACTGAGTTAGCTTAGCACCTCGCCATTGCTGAGGCTGGCTTTGAACTCGCGATTCTCCTGTCTCAGCCTCCCTAAGTGCTGGGATTACAGGCTTGCGGCACCGCACCCAGCTGAAATCTGTACATTTGCTGGGTGTGGTGGCGCATGCCTGTAATCCCAGAGGCTGGAGAGGCTGAGGCAGGAGGATCACAAATTCAAACCCAGACTCATCAACTTAGTGAGGCCCTAAGCAACTCAGCAAGACCTGAAATAACGGTGGCGTAAGCCTGTAATCCCTGCACTTTGGGAGGCTGAGACAGGAGAATTGTGAGTTCAAAGACAGCCTCAGCAATGATGAGGTGCTAAGCAACTCAGTGAGACCTTATCTCTAAATAAAATACAAAACAGGGCTGAGGATGTGGCTCAGTGGTCGAGTACCCAAGTTCAATCCCCAGTACCAAAAAAATAAAAAATAAAAAAGAGGAGGAGGAGGAGGACTGGGGATGTGGCTCAGTAGTTCAATGCCCCTGGGTTTAATCCCTGGTAACAACACTAACAAAAAGTACATTTTTTTCTTATCATAGTTACATAAAGCATATATATAGTGGAGCACAGTGGTGCATAGCTCTAATCTCAGTGACTTTGGAGGCTGAGGCAAGAGGATCACAAGTTTAAGGATAGCCTTAGCAACTTAGCTAGACCCTGTCTCAAAAAAAGAAAAAAAGGGCAGGGATGTAGTTCAGCGGTAGAGCACCCCTGGGTTCAATTCCAACTACTGTGAAAAAACAAAACAAAGTACATATGTGTAGTGTATGTATATGCATATAGAAACAAAAATATGTGTGTGTATATATGCATGTGTGCATGTATATATATGAATATGGAAATTACATAAAAGAGGGTTCCTAGAAATGGGAATGTAGCTCAGTGGTGGAATACTTCCTTAGTGTGCTCAAGGTCCTGGTTCCATTCCCAGCAATGCAAAACTGAGTAAATAAGTAAGTAAATAAATACAGATGGTTCCTAATAGAGAGGCAGCACACAATTCATTATATGGCTCACTGAAAAAGTTTGTATATTCACTATTTTGCAAACTGATCCTACTTTCCCACAAAATCCATCCTTCCTAAAATACTTGTTTGTGGCTACTGTCTACAGCCTTGTGGCCTTACCGGGCTGCCTGGAAAATTATGGGTCAGTGTTGTGGAGTAAACTTTCAATAGGCTGGATCAAATGCAGGTTTTTTTCCCATCTGCATCTCAAGTTTACTATCATGATTTTGTGATGCCATTTAATGAATACTTTGAAAAAGAAAATAGTTTGTAAAACAAAGGACTCTCACATTTAAACTTATAAACTCTAGATTATAAAGTAACACACACACCCCAAACAATTCTATATTGTTTTATAATATATTTAAAAAATGACAGTAACAAATGCTTTCCCCTTGTTGAGGAATGACAAATGTCATTTTCAATGAGTAGAGCCTTAAAAAGTAACAGCCTTTTGTCCAAACTGAACTTATATAATTGCACAAGTCACACAAAGCGTTAATGCTAACAAAGATGGTACACCCTAAGAGGCCTTGTGTCCAGTGGGAACCACTGACCTGAACAGAACAGATGATACTCCAAGTTCCTCAGTGATACACAGGAAGAGACAAGATCAACCAGACCTGTGTGGTTTGACCATGGAATTCTGCCACAATGTTAGAATGTAATGACCTTCACCTTTTCATGATTCCAAGAACATGAAAAATGCTTCAGCTTAAAGTAAGTTTGGGGCTTAAAACTTACCCTTCCTGTTTAAGGTTTGGGATATGGATCTAACTTGAGGAAACTAAAATTAAAAACAAAACAAAACAAAAAAACCCCTTGACTATACTGCAAAAACCTCTTCCATGGGGGTCCTTTATGGTGCTACCATCTTAAGACCTCATTCAATTTCTAACACACAAATAAGTAACACTGTCATACTAGTTGACGGATGGCAGATGGGGTTCCAACTTGAATTTCAACACTTTTACCAGTAGGTTATTGGAACATTGTTACACAGGACCCTGAGATCACAGCTAGACGGGTGGCAGGGCTCTCTGTGCTTCACTGTGATCTGAGGGGCACAGGTGAGGGAAGAGGCAGCATCTGTGTTTCATAGCTACAGTCTCCATGTTAATAACAAAGCTGAAGAGGGTGTGTATTATGAATATTTAGAAATATAGAATAGTTAAATTTATGTTTTAATGAGACATACTAAAATTATTTGGAGATTTAACTTGTTTTTTTTGGATTTAAAAAAATTTTTTTTTGGTAGTTATAGATGGACAGAATGCCTTTATTTTATTTGTTTATTTTTATGTGGTGCTGAGGATCAAACCCAGTGCCTCATGCATGCGAGGCAAGCACTCTACCACTGACCCACAATCTCAGCCCTGGATCTTAATTTCAAGGCAGAATATTTATGGTTTCCTTCCCTGACCCTACACAAGTTAACAAGAGGGGCTGGGGGTGCAGCTTGGTGGCAGAGCACCTGCCTGGCATGTGCCAGGCCTAGGTTCTATCCTCAGCACTGCAAAAAACAACAACAACAAAAAACAAAAGAAAAAAAAGGAGAGAAAGAGAGAGACTATGAATGTTCTCAAAAGGATATATATAGAGCATTTTAAGTCTCCATCAGAGGCACCTTCCTAAATTGTAGACTGTGACTATGAGAAGTGCTTTTTTTTTTTTTGGTGCTGGGGATTGAACTCAGTCCACTTAACTATTGAGCCACATCCCAGCCTATTTTATTTTGAGATAGGGTCTTGCTAAGTTACTGAGGCTGGTCTTGAACTTACAATCAATCCTCCTGTTTCAGTCTCCCAATTTCTGGGATTTTAGATGTGTGTCAGTGTGCCCAGCTTTATATATATATATATATATATATTTTTTTTTTTTTTTTTGAGACAGGGTCTAGTTAAATTGTTGGGGCCAGACGCCAACTTGTGCTTTTCCTGACTCAGCCTCCCAAATTGCTGGGATTACAGGGATGCGTCACCATGTCCAGCTAAGAAGTAAATTCGTAACTTGAATATTTCTACTATTGTATCTCTAATTAAAATAACTAAAAACAAAAAATAAACACATTCCTAGTTTCCTGATAATGGGAGCAAAAGAGCAATTTCTGAAATAAATTCATAAAAGCATCCAGATATGCCTAGCTATCCAGATATGCCTTTTCATTTAGATGGTATAACTATACATCTATATCTCTAAATCCAGGAGGAAAATTGCAGTGACAATATTTGAACAAGGTTTTTTTCATTTTTAAATTTTAAAGTTTTCAGCAGGAAAGCCTAGTGACATACTTATTTATTATACTTTTGACTGAAGGAAATATGGGGTATGTCTGTGGCAAAGCTAAGAATGAATGAGATCGGGCTGGGGCTATGGCTCAGCGGTTGAGCGCTTGCCTCGCATACGTGAGGCACTGGGTTCGATCCTCAGCACCACATAAAATAAATATATTGTGTTCATCTACAACTAAACAAAATATTAAAAAAAAAAAAAGAAAGAATGAATGAGATCTCTGCACTGTGAAAAATTACCTGTTCAACAAATCCTAATATATATAAGACAGCTACAAGATCTTCATTATGTTCTAACAGTCTGACTCAAATGCTTAGCTGCTATGGTTAATTTGAGACTCAAAGGACTATGTATGTATCTGGCGCAGGGACTATAATCACCAGTACTATCTGTAGAACTTGTCTGCCTGATGGCCAGGTATGCTGTTGTACATAAAAGCCATTGAGGCTTTCAGCTAGAAAGGTAAAGATCACAGAAAATGAGTTATGGGAAGAAAAGGAAATTCCTTATTCCAGGATTTAAAAAGAATAAAGAAAGCTCAATACCAGGAAAGGGTTGTTCGGTGTACAGAGGCCAGCTAAGTGAAAAGCCAGGGTAGTGGGTGTACTTCCCTCCCTTTCTGTTAGAAAGCAGCACAGGACTGAGAACTAGGAGGAGGTGGGAGGGCAGGAATGGGAATACAGCCTCCAAAGGTACAGCCTCCGTTCCCACAGCCACTTAGCTAAGGTTAGCAGAGCCAGGCATCTGTGGATGAGCACTGTCAGGATGTGATCTCTACCACTTTTATTCTAACATTATCTTTGTCTCCTGTGTTTCTGGCTTGGTACTGTGGGCAAACTTCTAGCATGAGATTACTAATCCCCTCGCTTGAGCTTCCCTAACACAAATATGAAAAAAAGAAAACCATAAACCCTTGAATTTATGTTCTAATAATCAGTATGTTTTGTACATTGGGCTTAAAGGAGATGAACACACTGGTCCTTAGAAATTCCCTCTAACAGAAGCTTCTGAATAAATCATCTGTAGTAATCTAGCTCTGTTCATCATATGAACTGAGTTGTTGTATTGATTACATCTGATGCTGTTTAGAGAAACGTGACTCTTTGCCAAATGCCCTTCCAGAGTTAACATCCCAGAAAGACAAAGGATCATGGGATGTTTACTAGTACATAATGGATTCCATATCTTGTTTTTATCAGAGCCAGAGGAAATCACAGGAGGGTTATTTCTCTGAAAACTGAATGCCACTATTTGGACTTTAATAGGGTGAGTGAAGGATCTGCCTTTGGCCAGTGTAATAGCTTCAAGAGTGACTTATAGCTGGGCGCAGTGGCGCCAGCCTGTAATCCCAGCACTTAGGGAGGCTGAGACAGGAGAATCGCGAGTTCAAAGCCAGCCTCAGCAAGGGTGAGGTGCTAAGCAACTCAGTGAGACCCTGTCTCTACATAAAACACAAAATAGGGCTAGGGATGTGGCTCAGTGGTCAAGTGCCCCTGAGTTCAATCCCCAGTACCAAAAAAAAAAGAGTGACTTAAGAGGTTAGTGCATTTATGAACCTATTGGCCAGGTGTGGTGGTAACTGAATGTAATCCCAGGTAGGCAGAGACTGGGGCAGGAGGACTACAAGTTTTGAGCCAGCCTGGGTAACTGAGTGAGATCCTGTTTCAAAATAAAAAGGTGTGGGGATATAGCTCAGTGGTAGAGTGCTTGCCTAGTATATGCGAGGCAGTGGGCTCAAGTACTAGGGGGAGGTGTGGGGAGAAAAAGAAAAAACAAAGAAAACAAACTATGAAGGATCCAGGTACAGTGGCCTGCCAGTAACTCTGGAGGCTGAGGTGGGACGATCACTTAAGTTCAATACCAGGCTGGGTAACAAACTCATCTCAAAACCAAAATAAAAAAACTTATAAAGGAAGCAGGGATGCCTGGGAAAGGAATCATCTTTAAATTGAAGAGAACAAACAGTTGGAGGTCTGGATCTGTAGGAGGCACATATACGCTTTTCTTTCTGTTCCATTTTCTTCCATATGAAAAATCTAAACACTTTCCAGGGCCCAGGCAACCAAATAGCAAGAAAGACCCAAAACTATTTTGTTTGATAGCTAGTGTTGATGAAATTTGGACTGTAGGTGAATGGAAAGGAGGCCAGTCCCCGCTGCAGGCTCATGTGGCTCCAGTACATAAGCAGAATATGGAATATAGAGGCAGGAGTTATGAAAGGTACGTACTGGCCATCCCAAATCACTGACATGTAGCTCTCAGCATAGGCAGAGATCCTGGTGATTAGCTCAAAATATAGGCATCATATACTTTATGATATCAGGTGGATTTCAGTGAAAGTAAAGAAAGGACCTGGAGAGAAGAGAATTTTCTCTATATTTAAATGTGTTAATTGGAATGAAATGGATATACATAACCAAGACCCTACTTTATGTTTAAAAATTAAACTTGTTTGGATCCTTAATCTACAGAAGTAATGTTACTAAAGTCACAGTAATAAATCATTCCAAAATTCACTTTTCCATATTTCCATCTACTTAGAAAAGCCCAAGATATGATTACACACATCATACAGCTGCTGCATTCCCAAATGGAACATGTTCATAAATATACACGGAGACTCAGAATGCACATGTGCAGGGATGCGTGCATATGTGTCTTGAACCTGAGATGCATCTTGGCTGCAATGGGGGGTCAAGAGGCTCTGCTGCAGATCTGCTCGATGTCATTCATTTCTTTGGGACAATCTGCAGAAAGGATGAGAGGTGAGTCCTGAGTCACCACTATATCATCTTCGATTCGTACACCAAGACCTCGAAACTTCTCTGGAGCATCTCTGTCATCCTCTGGAATATAAATGCCTGAGAAGTAGAGAGAAGAGTGTGTTGTTCAGCATGGCAGTAACTGGGT
The DNA here is from genome assembly GCA_004024805.1 of Geosciurus inauris. NCBI lineage: Eukaryota > Metazoa > Chordata > Mammalia > Rodentia > Sciuridae > Geosciurus > Geosciurus inauris. Next base: position 47,404 of record PVHX01010973.1, read on the forward strand.
GATCCTGGGCAAGTTAATTTGTGTTACAATTCTTTATCTATGCCTGGATCTTAAGCCTAACAGAGTTGTGAGGATTAAATGAGATAACGTATTTAACAGAGCCTGGTCCATAATGGTCAATAATGTGGGATATCATTATTGGAATTATCATCATTACAATCATCTTGTGTATTAGTCTACAGGCTCTACATAACTATGACAATGTTGCTCACGATTCCTTGATATTCTACTGGCTCACGTAGGCCATTAAAGTTAGTTACTTAATTTATTAGTATGTCTATACCTGCTGGGAACTAGTAGACTATATAGATGTATACTCTCTTTGCTTAATGCTCCTCTGGAAAAAAGGCATATTGGGGCTGGGATTGTGGCTCAGTGGTAGAGCATTTGCCTTGCATGCGTGAGGCACTGGGTTCGATCCTCAGCACCACATAAAAATAAAACAAAAACAAAGATATTGTGCCCATCTACAACTAAAAAATATTTTTAAAAAAGGCATATTGCTAAAATAAAGATAAAATATATACTAAATGTGTTTAAATTGCATTTAAACATTTATTTAGTAATTATTAGCCTTAACAAGCAGAAACTGCTGAACAGTCATTGATTTTCCTGGCCAAGCACATTGATGCACACTGGTAATCCCAGCAGCTTAGGAGGCTGAGGTAGGAGGATTGTGAGTTCAAGGTCAGCCTCAGCAACTTAGCAAGACTTTGTCTCTAAATAAAATATAAAAAAGGGCTGGGGACGTGGTTCAGTGGTTAAGCACCCCGGGTTCAATCCTGGATACCAAAAAAAAAAAAAAAAAAAAAAAGATTCAAAGCCCAAGGAAAAAACTCATGTGCACCTATTTACTGACAAAATTAGACTAATTAGACTAAAGAGCATCTAAGACCAGAACAACAAATGACTGGGCTCAAAGGGTGGTATAAAATACATTTCCAAGCAATAATTTCTATAATTGAGAGGTTAAAACATTTAATCTAAAGTTGTGATCTTTTTTCACCATGAAAATAGTATCTGGCCAAGTGTGGTGGTGCACACCTATAATCCCAGCACTTTGGGAGGCTGAGACAGGAGAATTGTGAGTTCAAAGCCAGCCTCAGCAATGGCGAGGTGCTAAGCAACTCAGAGAGACCCTGTTTCTACATAAAACACAAAACAGGGCTGAGGATGTGGCTCAGCAGTTGAGTGCCCCTAAGTTCAATTCCCGATACCAAAAAAAAAAAAAAAAAGAGAGAGAGAAAGAAAATAGTATCTGTTTCTATAAATTAACTCTTGGGTGGCTGCGTATGGAGCTCAGTAGTACAGTATTCACTTAGCATGCATAAGGCCCTCGATTTGATCCCCAGCACTATTATTAACTATTATTTACGTAGAATAAATAATTAACTGATTAATTTTAAAAATAAAAAAATCAATTCTTGGAACATCAGTCTTCCACACCATTTCTCTTCTGCATTCTGTTTGGCACTTGGTATTACTTCAGTCAGATAAGCTATTTGACTGAAGCTTATAAGAAAGGAGTTGGAGACTAAGCAGTGGGATAATGATGGGTAGTTCCCGACAGCTTGCAGGGACATTGCATTTGAACATGGAGAGTCTGCAGGTCTCTGCCTGCCATCACTGGGTTCTGGAAGCTTAAGCAGTCCATTACCACTAACTGGGAGAATAGCACAAATTGGCCCTGGCAAAAGTAGGATTAAAAACTAATTCATTTTTAAAAAAATATTTCTTTAGTTGTTGATGGACCTTTATTTATTTATATGTGGTGCTGAGAATTGAACCCAGTGCCTCACGCATGCTAGACAAGCGCTCTACCATGGAGCTACAACCTCAGCCCCCAGATTCATTTTTAAATATCTGCTTATACAAAGTATTTCACCATCTGTTGTTTACTGGAGAAGTAAAATTAAACAAATTGTGTGAAAAAAAAGAAGGTAAAAGAAATTAAACCAATTGTGTGATGGTAAATAAGAAAGTTGAAGATAAATCTAAAATGAAGTCACCTTCTTTACTGGAGAGATCCCACCCCCCTGGTTCAGGTAAAAACAAACAATACTAACATCACAGTATTATTTGTCCTGAGAGGTCAGAGCTCCTCACCTGGTTCAATTGTGATCACCATACCGGGCTGCAGAGGGAGAGAACGGGGCATGTCTGGAGTGTCATGGACATCCATCCCAAGGTAATGGCCTACGTGGTGAGGGCAGTATTTTCGAGCAGCCTGGAAAAGATAATTACCATAGTTTTCTTGGAGCAAACATCTCTTAAGGGGCAAGTTGGGCATGTTTACATCAGTAAGATTTGCATTAATACTTTCTCAATGGTTCCTCCACTTATGCCTAACCTGTCCTGGGGCTATTGCTAAAAAGGCCTGATACTGAGCTGGTGTGGTGGTGCAAGCCTGTAATCCCAGCACTTAGGGAGGCTGAGACAGGAGGATCTCGAGTTCAAAGCCAGCCTCAGCAATGGGGAGGAGCTAAGCAACTCAGTGAGACCCTGTCTCTACATAAAACACAAAATAGGGTCGGGGATGTGGCTTAGTGGTCGAGTGCCCCTGAGTTCAATCTCCAGTACCACAAAAAAAAAAAAAAAAAAAAAGACACCTGATACTAGGGCTGCAGGATGTAGCTGAGAGGTAGAGCATGTGCTTAGCTACTGCTAATATGCAATTCTGCCAATGACACTAAATCCACATTTCTATCTCACTATTAAATCTACTACACACTTGCTGACTTGGAGAATCCTAGTAATGACTGTGACAAATGAAAATCTCTTTCCTTGGTTTTGGGAGGATGACCATGTTAGGATTCTTATCTTTTTAATACTCACACACCTCTCCCAGGAGGCCTATTCTGGAGACCCTAAGTAGGTTATAGCAACCTGTGGGGTAGGCATAATTATTAGGCATTTACTAGCTCGGATATTTCTATCAGTTAATTAAAGAAGTGTAAGCCTACGTAACAGAAATTTATACCTTCTTTTCTTCTCTCTCCTGTTGCAGTACTGGGGACTGAACCCAGAGCCTTAAGCATACTAAGCAAGCACTCTGCCACTGAACTACATCCCTCTTTAAAAATTTAATTTTGAGACAGGTCTAGTGAAGTTGCTGAGGCTAGCCTTGAACTTGCAATCCTCCTGCCTAAGCCTTCTGAGTACATGGGATTACAGGTGTGCACCATCATACCTGGCTTTATAGCTTCTTTTCTATTGATAACAGAAACCGTAACAGCCTGAACTTGGAAGTGGAAGATGCTTAATGGTCTATCTAGCTTGACCACTTTGCATCTTAATTTTACAGCTGAGGTTTTACATTTTTAGACATCATTACATTTTGGGTATAGATAAAATTTATTAAAGATGGGCTTTTGGACATATTGTTAAAATTTCAACAGTGTCTCTCAAACAACAAAACATTCTCTCCTCTGATCTTCAGATCATCACAAAAGGATTGAGAGTTAACCTCTCTTCTTTTTCATGTCTTTTCCTACCCAGTATGAACAAGACTTCATTTTGTTTTCTGAATATTGAGCTGGTCAGTAAGTCAAGAATCAGAATGTGCTGCCATCTTCTGGAAGACATTAAGTATAATTCCTTTTGTTTTCACCAATGTTAAAGCCAAGTCCTTTTTACAGATGAAGAATCACAAAGACCTTTTCTTTCTTTCTTTCTTTCTTTCTTTGGTGGTAATGGGGATTGAACCCAGGACTTCATGTTAGGCAAGTATTCTTACTAAGCTACATCCTCAGCCCTTTTTATTTTTATTCTGAGACAGAGTTTCACTAAATTGTCCAGGGGTCCTTGAACTTGCAATCTTCCTGCCTCAGCCTCCTGAGTTAGTGGGATTATAAGTGTCTACTTAGCTTTATACAGGGTAAAATAGAGCAGCGTGTTGGCATTCTTGAGAACTGGGGTCAAGAGAAGGCAAGTACCTTGAAAGCATTGTTTTCTTTACTGTTCTTCATGATCCCCAACTCTTTAAGCTTCTGTCCTATTAGCGTCAACATCATGCTGTAGATATTCTCCAAGCTTGTCCCAGGGGAGCAGAGAGACAGACAAGCCCTCTGGACCTCTAGAACAGCTTCATAGAGTTCTGCCTGAGCTGCAGTGAACCTATGGACAGGAAAGTCAAAGACCTTGAATTTAGAATAATCAGATATTGCAAGAACTTTGCTTGATTAGAGGAGCTCCAGGCTGCTGCTACTCAGGCACTGTTGATACTTAATAACTATTGAAATATTATTACTAACAGAATCCTGACTATACTCTAGGTGCTCAGTAGGAAGAGTGACATTCCTTCAAGCTGGGGCAGCAACACAGTCTCTCCTTCAGATGGTTACTAGGTGCTTAGGAGGTGAGCTTGGGTAATATATATATTCTAATATACTCTTTTTAGAAAATATGTATTTTTTACTTGTAGGTGGACACAATATCTTTTTTTTTTTTTAATTTTTATTTTTATGTGGTGCTGAGGACCAAATCCAGTGCCTCATGTGTGCTAGGCGAGTGCTCTACCACTAAGCCACAACCCCAGCCCCCTCATATATGCTTTTTCTTTTTTAACATTTATTTTTTAGTTGTAGGTGGACAGAATATCTTTATTTTTATGTGGTGCTGAGGATCGAACTCAGTGCCTCACACATGCTAGGTGAGCACGCTACTACTGTGCCATAACCCCAGCCCCTCCTCATATACTCTTTTTTTTTGTACTGGAGATTGAACTCAGGGGCACTTGACCACTGAACCACATCCCCAGCCCTATTTTGTGTTTTATGTAGAGACAGGGTCTCACTGAGTTGCTTAGCGCCTCGCCGTTGCTGGCTGGCTTTGAACTCGCGATTCTCCTATCTCAGCCTCCCCCTCATATACTCTTGATAATAATTATATGGAAAGTATATGAGCCCCTCCTCATATACTTTTGTAAATTAGTATAGTCAATTAAATTAAAGACCTTAAAGATAATATAATTGATGAACTCTAATATAATGGTTAAATATAACAATATAATAGTATCAGTGAACATCTATGTACACTCTAGGCTCAATCTTTATCAATATTTTCATAATTATGTCATCTATAAATGCACTCAGACCTCACCCCACAAAGTACTATTTTATTTATTTTATTTTTACAGGGGATTGAACCCAAGGGCACTTCACCAGTGAGCTACAGCTCCAGTTCTTTTTGAGACAGGATCTTGCTAAATTACCCAGGCTGGCCTTGAACTAACAACTCTCCTGCTTCAATCTCTGACGTTGCTGAGAGTAAAGGAATGTGCCAGTAAATAATTTTTTTAAAAATATTTTTTAGTTGTAGATGGACACAATACCTTTATTTTATTTATTTATTTTTATGTGGTGCTGAGGATCGAACCCAGTGCCTCACGCATGCCAGGCAAGCGCTCTACCACTGAGCCACAATCCCAGCCCCACTAAGTAATTTTTTGAACTGTTCTTTTCTTTTTTTTTTTGGAGACAGGATCTTGTTTGCTATGTTGCTCAGGGTGGCCTTGAACTCCTGGACTCAAATGATCCTCCCACTTTAGACTCTGGAGTAGCTGGGATTACTGGCATACAGAGTAGCTCTTGGTTAAAATTTACATACTCTGAAATGCACCATCTGAGATGTACAATTTTGACAAATGAATATACCAATCCTCATGAAGATGGGGACAATGAACTCCTAAATTCTGCTTAGTCTTCTTGCCACCCCTGTCTGAGAAGGTTAACTCTCTTTTTCCTGAGAACCCACTGAGTAATTGCCTTGGTTGCTTCTATACCTAAACCAGACTTGAGTCCTAACAGTCTCTGAAAGATTAGGTACAAAGTGTGATCCACAGGAGATGTACTATACTCTACGAAGAACTGCATGACTTTTCCAATATATATAGACCAAAATCTGGGACTACGGATGGGGATGGATATTTACAGTGTGGGATAATGGCAGAAGGAACATGGAATTGGATCAGGATGAATTTATTTATTTTTTATTAAAAAAAAATTTTTTTTTAGTTGTAGATGGAAACAATGTCTTTATTTTATTGCTTTGTATGTGGTGCTGAGGATCGAACCCAGGGCCCCACGCATGCGAGGCAAGCACTCTACCACTGAGCTACAATCCCAGCCCCAGGCTGAATTTATTATTATGGTTTCAGTAACTAAGAGATTCTGGCTTCAGTGTTGTAGTTCAAGGGGGCAAAATAGGGCTAACAGTTTGGATAGCTGAGACTTGGACCAAAAGGTAGGCCTATAATAAACAAACTCCAATGCCGGAACTGGAGAAGGAATTGTCTCAAAACTGCATTGTAAGTCCTGACTGTTGTAGAGGTTCTAGTCTGTCCTAGAGGTTTTGGACTCAAGGCTGCATCATCAACTCCTGCTTGAGTTTCTGGCCTGCTACCTGCTCTACAAAATTTAGTCAGGCCAGACTCTACAACTGCATGAGTCTCAATTCCTAAACACACATCTGTGCACAGTCATGAATGCCATTTTGGTCAATGATGAACTGCATATGTAAGAGTGGTCTCATAAAATGGTAACAGAGCTGAGAAATTCCCACTGCCTAGGTGCCATCACAGCCATCAAAATGTCAGTGCAACACATTTCTCATGTGTGATAATGGCAGTAAACAAACCTACTGTGCTGCCAGCTGTATAAAAGTACAGCACATACGATTACATACAGTATGTAATACTGGACAATGATAATAAATGACTGTTACTGGTTTATGTATTTAACATATCATACATTTATTTATTATTATTTCATTTAAATTTTTAAATTTTATTTCTTTTGGGACTAGGTCTTGCTATGTTGCTCAGAACAGTCTTGAACTCCTGGCTCAGGTGATCCTTATGCCTCAGCCCCAGCCTCCTGGTGAACATTCCCAAAACCTGCCAGAATTTCTACAACAAGTGTGGCGAACAGTAACCCCAGAAAGTGACACAGTACAAGAGGGGCAAGGATTCTCTGTATGCACAGGGAAGTGGCATCATGACAGGAAACAGAGTGGCCATGGGGGCAGACTAAGTCAATTTTTAGGAAAAAGGCTACAACTTCAAAGACTGTACTCAGAGCTGAGTGTGTTGAGCCTAACTGCAGGTCCAAGAGAATGCTGGTTTTTAAGAGATGCAAGCATTTTAAACTGGGAGGAGGTAAGAAGAGCAAGGACCAAGTGATCTAGTTCTAAACTTCATTGTTTTATTATGAAGATAATAAAATGCTAAGGTTATTTTCATTAAAAAAAAAAGTTGACTGTAAGCCAGGCATTGTGGTACACACATGTAATCCCAGTTACTCAGAAGGTTGTGGCAGGAGGATTTCAAGTTTGAGGCCAACCTGGGCAATTTAGTGAGACTCTGTCTCAAAATAAAATAAAAAGGACTGGGGATGTAGCTCAGTGGTAGGGTGCCCCTGGGCTAAATCCCCACTACTGCACACACACAAAAAACCTGAATGAAAAACAGTCTGCTGTGTTAACCAGCAGCAGCTTTATATGTCCTGTGTTTACTACATCTCTCAACTGCATCAAAAGACCACATTGGCCAGGTGCGGTAGTGCATGCCTGTAATTCCAGCGACTCAGGAGGCTGAGGCAGGAGGATTGAGAGTTCAAACCAGACTTAGTAACTTAGCAAGACCCTAAGCAACTCAGAGAGACCCTAATTCTAATAAAATATAAAAAAAGGCTGGGGATGTGGCTCCATGGTTAAGTGCCCCTGGGTTCAATCCCTGGTACAAAACAAATGAACCAACCAACCCCAAAAAACAAAACTAAGTTGAGCTGGGAAAACTGAATAGCCATATGCAAAAGAATGAAACTAGATCCCTATTTGCTACTCTGCACAAAAGTCATGAAGGTTTAGGCTTAGGAATTAGATGAGAAACTTTGTAACTACTAGAAGAAAACAGTGCCAAACACTCTAACATACTGGTATAGGCAGTGATTGTCATAACAAGACCCCTAAAATTCAAGAAGTAAAACCAAGAGAGTGGAGTGGGGTCTGTGCCTGGGAATTTACCACTGTGTCGATCAAAATAGAGTCTTCAGATGTAATCCGTCTGATTATGCAATACCTGAAGGAGAACAGTTTACATCGGGCATTGGTCACCTTATAGGAGAATACTGTCTGTATACTGTAGACAGCATTGAGAATTTTGTGGCAGACATTAATAGTGGTCATTGGGATACTGTTCTACAGGCTATATAGTCCTTGAAGTTGCCAGATAAAACCCTTATTGAAATGGGCATGGTGGCGCATGCCTGTAATCCCAGCACCTGGGGATGCTGAGACTGGAGAATCGCGAGTTCAAAGCCAGCCTCAGCAATGGCGAGGCGCTAAGCAACTCAGTGAGACCCTGTCTCTACATAAAACACAAAATAGGGCTGGGGATGTGGCTCAGTGGTTGAATGCCCCTGAGTTCAATCCCTAGTAACAAAAAAACAAAACAAAACAAAACAACAACAAAAAACCCTTATTGACCTCTAGGAACAGGTTGTTCTGGAATTGATAGAGCTCCGTGAATTGGGTGCTGCCAGGTCACTTTTGAGACAGACTGACCCCATGATCATGTTAAAAGAAACACAGCCAGAACCTCTGGAGAGGTTCATCTGGAGAACCTCTTGACCAGGTCTTATTTTGATCCTCGTGAGGCACATCCGGATGGAAGTAGCAAAGAGAAGAGCAGCAATGCCCGGGCCCTAGCTGAGGATATCAGTGTGGTGCCCCATCTTGTCTCACGGTGTTGCTGGGACAGGCACTGAAGTGGCAGCAGCACCAGGGTTGCTTCCTCCTGGAATGGCCATAGATTTGTTTCGTGGCAAAGCAGCTGTCAAAGATGTGGAAGAGGAAAAGTTCCCTACACAGCTGAGCAGGCATATTAAGTTTGGTCAGAAATCACATGTGGAGTGTGCTCAATGTTCTCCAGATGGTCAGTGGGTCTGCTGATGGATTCATTGAAGTATGGAACTTTACTACTGGAAAAATCAGGAAGGATCTTAAGTATCAGGCCCAGGATAACCTCATGATGACAGATGATGCTGTCTCTGTATGTGTTTTGGTAGAGATACAGAAATGTTAGCAACTGGAGCCCATGACGGAAAAATTAAGGTCTGCAAGATTCAGAGTGAACAGTGTTTAAGGAGATTTGAAAAGGCACACAGCAAAGGTGTTACTTGTCTGAGTTTTTCTAAGGATAGCAGTCAGATCCTTAGTGCCTCTTTTGACCAGACAATTAGAATTCATGGCTTAAAGTCTGGGAAACCATGTTAGAGTGTTTGGCACTGAAGGAATTTTGTGGCCATTCCTCTTTTGTTAATGAAGCAACATTTACACAAGATGGACATTATATTATTAGTGCATTCCTGATGGCACTGTAAAGATCTGGAATATGAAGACTACAGAATGTTCAAATACCTTTGAACCGCTGGGAAGCACTGCAGGGACAGACATTATTGTCAACAGTGTGATTCTGCTTCCTAAAAATCCGGAGCATTTTGTGGCATGCAACAGATCAAACACAGTGGTCATCATGAACATGCAAGGGCAGATTGTCAGAAGCTTCAGCTCTGACAAAAGAGAAGGCAGTGACTTTGTTTGCTGTGCCCTCTTTCCTCGTGGTGAATGGACCTACTGTGTGGGGGCAGACTTTGTACTCTACTGTTCCAGCATTGTCACTGGCAAACAGGAGAGAACTTTGACAGCTCATGAGAAGGATGTGATTAGTACTGCACATCACCCTCATCAGAACCTCATTGCTATACATAGCAATCTATGTATAGTGAAGATGGACTCCTAGAGCTCTGGAAACCCTAATACATCTTTTCAAAAACTAGCTTGAGGGCTGGGGTTGTGGCTCAGTGGTAAAGCGCTTGCCTAGCATGTGTGAGGCACTCGGTTCAATTCTCAGCACCATATAAATAAATAAATAAATAAATAAATAAAAGATCCATTGACAACTAAAAAATATTAAAAAAAAACTACCTTGAGGCTGGGATTGTAGCTCAGCGGTAGAGCGCTTGCCTCGCATGCGTGAGGCCCTGGGTTCGATCCTCAGCACCACATACAAAGCAATAAAATAAAGACATTGTGTCCATCTACAACTAAAAAAATATTTTAAAAAAACAAAAAACAAAAAAAAACAACTAGCTTGAAAGCATGTGTTTGAGTGAGGATGTGTTCATGTGTTGTTCTTTTGCTTCTTTAGGCCAGCTCTTCTAAGCAAAGAAATTGAGTTAGCTATGGGAATAATGTGAAAATTCTTGCTTAAGTAGCAATTACCCTTTCTAAAAAATATTTTAAAGGTATTAGCTTATCTGCTTCTAACTGGGGCATTCATTTATCTTCTTCCTGGAGAGTGAAATGCTGATATTTCTAGGAAAAAAAAAATACTCCTTTGATTATTTGAAAGGCTGATTAAAATGTGTCTCATTTTAAAACTTATAAATAAGTATCTCCATATTCAAAAAAAAAAAAAAAAAAAAAAAGAGAAAGAAAAAACCAAGAATCAATAAGTGGGATGGCATCAAATCAAAAAGCTTCTGCAAAGGAATCGAGAATGAAGACAGAGCCTGCGGAATGGGAGAAAATCTTTACCAGTTATTCCTTGGACAAGGGATTCATATCCAGAATATATCAAGAAGTCAAAAACTCTAATGCCAAAAAATCAATAAATAGACAAAAGAACTAAATGGATATTTCTCAAAAGAAGAACTACAAGTGGCCAACAAATATATGAAAAAATGCTCAACATCTTTAGCAACCAGGGCAATGCAAATCAAAACTACATTGAGATTTTACCTCACTTCAGATAGAATGGCAATCATTAAGAATACAAATAAGCCTGGAGCGGAGGCGCAAGCCTGTAATCCCAGCACTTAGTGAGGCTGAGACAGGAGAATCACAAGTTCAAAGCCAGCCTCAGCAACAGTGAGGTGCTAAGCAACTCAGTGAGACCCTGTCCCTACATAAAACACAAAATAGGGCTGGGGATGTGGCTCAGTAGTTGAGTGCCCCTGAGTTCAAACCCTGGTACCAAAAAAAACACCAAAAAACCAAAAAACCAAAAACAATAAATAACTAGAAAGAAGACCAGTGTAGCAGGAGAAGGGGAATAGGGGGAGGGAAGAAGTGAGGTAAAGAGGAAGTACTAGAGATTGAAATGGAGCAAATTATATTCCACACATGTATGAATATGTCAAAATGAACACTATGTCAAAATGAACACTATGATGTGTAACTATAATGTACTAATAAAAACATTAAGGGGCTGGGGCTGTAGCTCAGTAGTAGAGCGCTTGCCTCGCATGCGTGAGGCGCTGGGTTCGATCCTCAGCACCACATAAAAATAAATAAAGATATTGTGTCCATCTACAACTAAAAAAATATAAAAAAAAAACATTAAAAAAATACCAAGAGTGATTGACGTATACCATCTAAATATGTTAAGTATACCCCATGATGTTCACAGTGATGAAATCATCTACAGAAGCAATTCTCAAAATCTATCTCCATTGTTAAGTGACATTTAACTATATATTCATACATACACATATACCTTCTAGTTCTGTTTCTCTGGAGAATCCTGACCAACAGATCCATATCTCTATCATTGTACAGAATATTTTAACCTTCCCAGAAAGCTTTCTTCCTTATTTCTCCTCCCCTCCCCTCTTCTTTCCTCTCCTTTTTGTGGGTATTGAGGATTGAGACCCTGTCTCTACATAAAACACTGGAGATTGAACCCAGGGGCACTCGACCACTGAGCCACATCCCCAGCCCTATTTTGTGTTTTATGTAGAGACAGGGTCTCACTGAGTTGCTTAGCGCCTCCCTGTTGCTGAGGCTGGCTTTGAACTCGTGATTCTCCTGTCTCAGCCTAAGTGCTGGGATTACAGGTATGATTTATCTTTAATTTTAGGCATTTTAGTAATAATGTTATCTCGTGCATTTCTTTTGGGTACTGGGGAATAAACTCAGGGGTACTTGACCACTGAGCCACATCTCCAGCCCTATTTTGTGTTTTGTGTAGAGACAGTCTCACTGAGTTGCTTAGTACCTCACCGTTGCTGAGGCTGGCTTTGAACTTGCGATTCACCGAGTCTGGCTCCTCCACACATCTGTATGTGTAGTATTTTTATTAGTACTCTAAGTGAAATACATTGTAACTTTCTTTTTGGTTGTAGATAAACACAATATCTTTATTTATTTTTATGTGGTGCTGAGGATAGAACCCAGTACCTCAAACATGGGAGGCAAGAACTCTACCACTGAGCTATAATCCCAGCCCTGAAATACATTGTAAATTTTTTGCTGCTTCTTTGATCAACAGGTTATTTAGAATGCATTCACTAATTTACATCTACTTGGAGATTTAAAAATATTAGTGGTGGCTTGGTACGCTGAGTTGGGAGGTTGTCAAGTTCAAAGACAGCCTCAGCAATTTAGCAAGGCCCTTTTTATTTTACTTAGAGACCCAGCCCTTTTTATTTTACTTAGAGACAGAGTCTCACTAGTTGCCAGGCTGGCCTCAAACCTGTGATCCTCCTGCCTCAGCCTCCTGAGTCACTGGGATTATAGCCGTGTACCATTGCACTGGGCATTAGCATTCCAGTTCTCTCAGGACTGATATTTGCATAGTATGTCTGTCTTTATCCTTTTTTTCTTTTTAAATATTTTTGGTTGTAGGTGGACACAATATCTTTATTGATTTATTTCTATGTGGTGCTGAGGATCGAACCCAGTGCCTCACGCATGCAAGGCAAGCGCTCTACCACTGAGCCACAACCCCAGCCCCTGTCTTTATCCTTTTATTTTCAACAGTTTGTGTGTTCTATATTTGACAGTGCTTCTTTGGTAAACAGTATAGAGCCTGGGTGTCATTATCACAGGTGTATTTAGTTCTGTCATTTTACTATTTTTTCCACTTTTTTTTTGTTTTTCTGCTTTTGTTTTTCCTTTCCTGTCTTCTTTTGGTCAACAAAATTTTTTTAAAATGGGTTTTAACATTCTAGCTTAATTCCCCCATTGGCTTTTTTAGCTATACCTATTTACAGTATTTTTTTGTGGTTGCTTTAGGGATTATGTTCTCCTTGTGGAACAGACGAGGCTAGATACCAAAGAGGTAGCGAGAAGCAGGCTTATTGGCTGCAGCCATGTTCAGAGGGAAAAAACTTTTACCATTATCAATCAATCCCCCTGAACACCGAGTTCAGGAAGTTTTAGAATGTTATACATAGTGTGTAGGGGGAGGGGCTCAGAGGTTCACAATCTGCAGAGGTTCACATAACAGTAGGTTTTTTCCTACTGTTCCAGGCAACCAATTCAGGCCAAGGACACACTGTACAAATCAGTGCCTGGAAAAGAGAGGTTTTCCCCCTTCTCCCACAACCTGGCATTCAAGGACCTAACTCTGAAATGCAGACGCCTCTGTGAAGGCCTTGGGTTAGTTTTTCTTATCACAGTTTGCTTCTGCAGGTATATTTTTTTGCCTGAAAATTCTTTCGTAGAGAGTTTTCTGAGACACTAAAAACAATTATGATGGGGGTCTCTGGAGAAGCTTAATTAAGATTTTCTGTAGAAGCTGGGCGCAGTGGCGCAAGCCTGTAATCCCAGCACTTAGGGAGGCTGAGACAGGAGAATCATGAGTTCAAAGCCAGCCTCAGCAATGGTGAGGCACTAAGCAACTCAGTGAGACCCTGTCTCTATGTAAAACACAAAATAGGGCTGGGGATGTGGCTCAGTGGCCCAGTGCCCCTGAGTTCAATTTCCAGTACCAAAAAAAAAAAAAGATTTTCTGTGGAGGAGGGGGTGCCACTACATCCTCAAGAATGATGATTATTATTTTTTTTAGCCTGGCTGGATTCAAACTATAAACTCTGCTTTCAGTGGGAAGCAACTGAAATCTCTGCTCAGTTTATTCAGTTTCTAGCTGCTGGTATTTTGCTAAATGTCCTGAGGCCTCCCCCCAACTCAGCCAAGGATTTCTGAATATTTTATATGTAAATTTGGGGGGTGAGGTCACAGTCTGTGGCTCCTTCTTTTTTTTTTTGGTATCGGGGATTGAACGCAGGGGTCCTCGACCACTGAGCCACATCCCCAGCACTATTTTGTGTTTTATGTAGAGACAGGGTCTCACTGAGTTGCTTAGCGCCTCACCATTGCTGAGGCTGGCTTTGAACTCGCGATTCTCCTGTCTCAGCCTCCCTAAGTGCTGGGATTACAGGCTTGAACCACCGTGCCCGGCTTGTGGCTCCTTCTTTTGAAGAATTTCCTCTCATGTTTCTAGATATTCTGCCAGAATCTAAATCTATCAACTGAAGCAATAAGGTTGTGGCTTTATGTTGCCAAAGCAATGTGGAGTGGGGAATCCTCAGGTAAAAAGCCTTAACCACTAAATTTACCCCTTTATAGTTTTCTTCCAAAGACAGACTTGTATAGCTCCTGTTTGTGGAAGCTCTCTGGTGCTTTCAAGCAGCTTTCTTAATATTTTGTTCAGATTTTATAATTATTTCTTCTGGAAGGTTAATACAACCAACCTATTCTTTTTTTTTTTAAATATTTATTTTTTAGTTGCAGGCAGACAGAATATCTTTATTTTATTTTATTTTATTTTTATGTGGTGCTGAGGATCAAACCCAGTACCTCATGCGTGCTAGGCGAGCATGCTACCACTGCGCCATAACCAGCCCCACAACCAACCTATTCTACCATGCCCTAAATAAATACTACCTTTGCTTTCAGGGGGGAAAAAAACCCACCAAAATACTTCACACTAATTTTAAAAAACATGTGCATGTGCTAGTTAACATAGTGTTTCTAGGCATCTGATTCTGCTACATGATGAGCAACAATAAAAAAGTCTTAGAATATGCCAGGAGTTCTTCAAAGGCAGTTAACTTGACCTATGAGAGCCCTGTTTATTTAGTCATTTATTCCAAATACATCTATAAACCACCTCATGCTAAGAAGCGGCAAGATATGTTACTTTGTAAAATCCCTACCTGCCATTGACAGGCCAGGTACGGGTGATGTCACTCACATAGCAGGAAGACTCACAACCTCCATCCAGAAGCACCATTTCCCCATCCTAGAACACAGGAAGAAAGGTAAAAGAAGGTTATCTCACAATCACAAGTTCTTTCATCTAATCTAAAATATTCATTTTATTTTAAAAAGCATTGATTAGCCAGGCACGATGGCACATGCCTATGATCCCAATGGCTTAGGAGGCTGTGGCAGGAGGATTGCAAGTTCAAAGCAAGCCTCAGCAACTGAGCCAGGCCCTAACCTACTTAGCAAGATCCTGTTTCAAAATAAAAAGGGTTGGCTGGGTGTGGAGTGCACAGCTGTAATCCCAGCACTTTGGGAGGCTGACGCTGGAGAATTGTGAGTTCAAAGCCAGCCTCAGCAATGGCGAGGCACTGGGCAACTCAGTGAGACTCTGTTTCTAAATAAAACACAAAAAAATAGGGTTGGGGATGTGGCTCAGTGGTTGAGTACCCCTGAGTTCAATCCTTGGTACCAAAAAAAAAAGAGTTAGGAAGGATAGTAGAAACAGACATTATTACCTTATGTACATGTATGACTACATGACCAGTGTGATTCTACAACATGTACAATCAGAAAACTAAGAAATTATACTCCATTTATGTATGATATACCAAAGTGCATAAATGTATTCTATTGTCATGTATAACTAATTAGGACAAAGGAAAAAAAATTAAAAAGGCTGGGGATGTGGCTCAGTGGTTAAGCATCCCTGAGTTCAATGCCCGGTAACAACAACAAAAAGCATTGATCGATTGTACTGGGGACTGAACCCAAGACCTTTCATATGCTATGCAAGTGCTCTACTGCTAGAGCTACATCCATAGCCCTTTTTAATTTTGACACAGTCTCACTACGTTATCCAGTCTGGCCTTGAACATGTTATCTGCCTGTCCTCAGTCTCCAAGTTGCTGGGATTATAGGCATGGACAATGCCTGGTATAACCAATATTTTTGAGGTATAATTTGCATAGATGTTAAGTAAATGGAGTTAAATCAGTTTTGTTAAATGCATAATAGATGTAAGCATACATCTATGCTCTTTCCCAGGCACCTCTATCAGAAACAACCACTTACCTGGTTTTTATCCTCATAATCAGTTATGCCTATTTCAGAACTTCTTTTAAGTGGAATCATAGAGCTTATTATTATTTTTTTCTACCACTGAGCTACAGTCCCAGCACTTTTTAAAGACAGGGTCTCAATAACTTGCCCAGGCTGGCCAATTCTCCTGCCCTAGCCTTCCACAGTAGCTGGCATTAAGGAATGTTCCAACACACCCTGCCTAGCACTGGACCTAATAGAGGAATACATGATTCTTCACTTCTACAGTTATATGGGAAGAAAACCATAAAAGATGTATTTCCTCACAGCCAATAAAGTTTTCTTAAAATTCTTCTGTACCCAAAATATGTTTGGCCCACTGTTGTCACCACACCATGAAAGGAATCTTAAAAAAATGAAATGAGCAGGTGCTTTAGGGTACAATACTTGGTTCTCTACTAACGAGTTGCTAAGTTTTTTTTTTTTTTTTTTGGTATTGGGGATTGAACTCAGGGGTACTCAACCACTGAGCCACATTCCCAGCCCTATTTTGTGTTTTTTATTTAGAGACAGGGTCTCACTGAGTTGCTTAGTGCCTCACTGTCGCTGAGGCTGGCTTTGAACTTGCAATTCTCCAGTTTCAGCCTCCCAAAGTGCTGAGATTACAGTTGCTAAGTTTTTAAAAGCTGATTTTCTTTATCTATCAAGCAGGCGTGTTAATAATTGCTCCCATCTAACAAGGATAATACATAGATAAATGAGATAATATCTGAAAAATTATTTTTAAAAAGCCTTTTAAATGTCACTGGAAGGTTACTGAGTTTTCTACTAGGCCATCTGGACTTCATGGGAGCAGCACTGGGGGAATATTAAGTACCTTGATGAGTTGATTATTTTTCACGTAGTGCAAAGTGTTCGACCGATTACCACCAGCAACCACAGGCGGGTAGGCTAAGATGTCTGCACCACGAGCCCGGCATTCAAATTCAAACTGTGGAAAACAACATGGTAAGAACTGTGGAGGATCTCTGTAGGACTGCCCCAGCCCAAGGATGTCTGTAGCAGCCTGTGCCTCCATGCCTGCACTTACTATATATAAAAGTGATTACTGGGAAACTAGTCATCACATCTAACCAAACTTTTCATGCTTTCAGTCTTTGATTCTCACCTCATGTACTATAATCTATTCTATATATACCCTTCTATTCTCACCAATCCTGTTATTCAATCTTATTATTAAATCTGCTCTTTTCTTCTTAGCATTCTCTAACTTTCTTATGATTTTCAAATTAAGTCCAGATGAGGAGAGAGAAGACCTATGAAGAAAGGTGAACCAGAGACACAATCTTATAAGGTTACTATCTGTTTATTCTTATTTATCTAAACAACAAAATATGGCTTATGTTTTTAACAACCACTCTATTATTTTTCTCATCTTACACTGTTTTCCTTCATCTGTTCCAGTAAGCATTTTTCTTCCTGTAATTGTAGCACTGACTGTTTTAGACACATTTAATAAATTACCAATAAAATTTAGAACCAAATCCTCCCCAAGGACATGCCATCACTACCATGAAAGCCCACTGCATGTCACCTGTAAATCAATGAATTACAATCGTCTCCAGCAAGACCTTCCCACCATCTGAGACTCACCTTGGCATAAAGAAAGGCCTCCTCCACAGGGGCTTTACTGGCAAACATAGTTTCTATGAAAGCCTGCAAAGAGAAAGGAGGATGAAAGGAGCACAGCCTTATTTCAACTATGTTTTTTCCTCATCCAAAACACTACAGTTCAGGGGCTGGGATTGTGGCTCAGTGGTAGAGCGCTTGCCTCACATGTGTGAGGTACTGGGTTCGATCCTCAGCACCACATAAAAATAAGTAAAATAAAGATATTGTGTCCATCTACAACTAAAAAGAAAAAATATTTAAAAAACAAAACAAAACACTACAGTTCAAACAAAAGACACTTTTCCCCTTTGTTTTGTCAACTGGAGGTTGTGACCAGTAGGCATAACATAGATTTCTGGGGTTTCTGGCACCAGGGATTGAACTCAGGGGCACTCAACCACTGAGCCACATCCCCAGCCCTATTTTGTGTTTTATATAGAGACAAGGTCTCACTGAGTTGCTCAGCGCTACGCCACTGTTGAGGCTGGCTTTGAACTCACGATTCTCCTGCTTCAGCCTCCCAAAGTGCTGGGATTACAGGTGTGTGCCACTGTGCCTGGCTACATAGATTTCTTGAAGGGAAAAAATACTGCTTCCAGGAATGTGTGACTGCTGACAGTGGGGCACCCAACCGTCCCACTAGAGTGCTCACCACGTGCTACAGTAAGCACCACAGGACTGCTCAGGTTGAATGTATCCTCTCCAAAACTTACAGTGAAAGCTAATCCCCACTGTGGTAGTATTAAGATGTTACGGATGGGCTGGGGTGCAGCTCAGTGGTAGAGCTTCCCCAGCATGTGAGAGGCCCTGCGTACCAGCCCAGCACTTGGGAAAAAGGAAAAGATGAGCTGGGGTTGTGGCTCAGTGGTAGAGTACCTGCCTAGCAAGTGAGGCACTGTGTTCATTCTGTGGCATCACATAAAAATAAAATAAATAAAAAGAAAAAAAAGAGGTGAGGTCTTTTGGGAAGTGATTAGAATCAGAAGGACTATACCCTAACACATTTATAAGAAAGGGTTTGAGGAAGGAAGTGAGGCCCCTTTTGCGTTCCTGCCACGAGTGCATGACATTCCTCCTTTCTTGTCCTTTCTGTCCTTCTGCCACATGAAGACACCTAGAGAGCACCATCTGTGAAGAATGGGCGCAGAAAATAGGCCTACTGTCACTTCGATCTTATACTTCCTAGCCGTGAGGAAATAAATATGTCAATTATAAAATTAGCCAGTCTCAGGTACCTTGTTATAGCAGCCCAATGACTAAGACAGAAACATGTCTGTCATTTATGTAACAAGATGCTTCTATACAGCTCCAGTGTATGAAATTATGGATGGAATGGTCTAGTCTACAGCAAAGTTTCTCAACCTTAGGACTACTGACATTTGGGGCCAGACAATTCTTTGTGGTGGGCTGTCCTACTCAATGTTGGATGCCAACAGCACCCTACTATTGTGACCATCACACATTGCCAAAATAACGCTCCCTGCGCACCAAGAACCACTGGCCTGCAGTATAACTACTTTATTAATTCTTTGGGATAGCCACACCTTATATGTGTGTTTTCTATTTTTATAAGAATATATATATTGCTGGGCGCGGTGGCGCAAGCCTGTAATCCCTGCACTTTGGGAGGCTGAGACAGGAGAATCGCGAGTTCAAAGCCA
>PVHX01010974.1:0-66829 GCA_004024805.1 Geosciurus inauris
ACCTATAGCACAAGAAATAAAAGCAAGAATCAATAAATGGGATGGACTCAAACTAAAAAGCTTCTTCTCAGCAAGAGAAACTATCAATGAAGTGAACAGAGTGCCGACATTCTGGGAGCAAATTTTTGCCACACACACATCAGATAGACCACTGATCTCCAGGATATATAAAGAACTCAAAAACTTAACACCAAAAATACAAACAATCCAATCAATAAATGGGCTAAGGAGCTGAATAGAAACCTCTCAGAAGAAGATATACAATCAATAAACATATATATGAAGAACTGTTCATCATCTCTAGCCATTAGAGAAATGCAAATCAAAACTACCCTCAGATTTCATCTCACCCCAGTCAGAATGGCAGCTATCCAAAATACCAGCAACAATAAGTGCTGGCGAGGATGCGGTGAAAAAGGTACACTCAAACATTGCTGGTGGGACTGCAAATTGGTGCAACCAATTTGGAAAGCACTATGGAGACTGCTTAAAAAACTTGGAATGGAACCACCATTTGACCCAGCTATCCCTTGGCCTATACCCTAAAGACTTAAAAACAGTACACTACAGTAAAGCAGCCACTTCAATTTTTTTTTTAATGATGTACTATTATTTTTTTATATCTTTATTTATTTTATGTGGTGCTGAGGCTCGAACCCAGTGCCTCACGTATGCGAGGCAAGCGCTCAACCGCTGAGCCATAACCCCAGCCCCACTTCAATGTTTATAGCAGCACAATTCACAATTGCAAAACTGTGGAAGCAACCCAGATGTCCTTCAATAGATGAATGGATAAAGAAACTGTGGTACATATACACAATGGAATATTATTCAACAATTAAAGAGAATAAAATTATGGCATTTGCAGGCAAATGGATGGAATTGGAAAGCATTATGCTAAGTGAAGTAAGCCAATCCCAAAAAATCAAATGCCAAATGTTCTCTCTGATTAGTGGATGCTGATAAATAAGAGGAGTGGGAATGGGAAACATGAGAGAAATGGAGGAACTCTGGACGCGGCATGGGGAGGCGGGGGGCAGGAAAGGGGAATGGGTATAGTAAAGATTGTAGATTGAGATCGTCATCACCACCCTTGGTGCATGTATGAAGACACAATTGGTGTGACTTTATCTGGTTTTCAACCAGAGAAATGGAAAAACTGAGCTCTATATATGTACTATGACTTGAAATGCAATTAAAAAAACTAATTTTTTTAAAAACCATCTATATTCTCAAAATATTGGGAATTATAATTTTATCAAATGTTAATAATAGCAAATGTATCATCAATTGAGAAATAGTAGTTAAACTAAAAAGCGATTAGTCACAGTCACTTATCAAGAAAAATGTGAGAAAATACCCTGCTGTGGTCGTGGGAGCCAACTTGAACCTGTGTGTGAGCCCAGATCCTTGAACTTGCATACTTAACCCTCCTCCTTCCTGTAGATGTGAAGATCAAGGAGCTGCCCTGACCCTCTTGGCTTTGGCCTGGCTCTGTGATGGTTGAACAGTTGTGAAAAAGGACTACATGGGAAGAGCTGGCGTAGGGTGCCCTGAAGGTGAAGGAGGACAGGCCAGGAGGAAGTGGCTGGCCATTCCAATGACCACCCAGGAAACCCTGGGCAGTGAAGTGGGCAGCAGCCCCAAAACATCCACAAGATTTAGGTGGTTCTACTTCTTCCATCTGTTGTAGCTGTAAACTTCTGTTGTGACCTCCCTGTCAGCACTCACGTCCTTCCAACTGGAATGTTTTCTGGGCCCTGCTCATGCTTGGGAACCTGTCCTAACCACCACCCCCACATGGGTGGCTGGGCTCTGGGCCCACAACCCAGAACCTTTGCAGCTGGAGAGGAAGCTCCCATTTTCTGACTAGACTTGTGGTGAGAACTGTGCAAACTTTCCAAGGTTAAACGGTTCAGTTTGTCCAGTGGCCCTGGATTGCAGAGTGTTCTCCAAACTTTTCCAAACCCCAGAGATTTATCTGAATTATCTAACTTGTGAGAACAAGATTGCTCATGAGAGAAAAGTACTTTCTCATTCAGAGTGAGCTTTAAAATCAAAGATTCACTTTCTAAGGGCAAGTTTGTGCTTTGACTTTTGGCCACAGGCTCGACCAAGGAATGAAGAGAAAAATAAAATTCTTTCAGTGTTGGAAACTCAGCAAATGTTTTCAGTTGGGCTTAATTCAGTGGTGAGATGAGTTGATAGAGATCGCATATCTCAGTAGATGTAGAAATGAGGTTTTTTTGGTTTTGTTTTTTTTAGGCATCATGAGCTTTTAGTGTGCTGGTACTGATTTTTCAAGGTCTATTGCTGGGTTGGAGTTTGGGGTCTTGGAACTTAGGGAGACTGTTAAGAAACATCTGTATAGGATCTCACATTTGAAAATCGCCTCCCTGTTACCTCTTTCCTCTACCACAGCCCTGGAAATATGAGCTTCGCAATTTAGATCAATGACAGGAACTCTCCATAGAAATCTGCATCTGCTTAGAACTCTATGGTGCTGCATAGGGTGCAAATTTTGCAGAAGTTCCCCAGTGCACTGATCTCAGAATCTAATAGAGCCAATTATGACATGTCAGCCTCTGTTCTCCTCTCCCTGGGATCTTCAGGCATAAAATATCAGTGAATCAAATACAGAAGAGAGTAATTGAAACCACCTTATTGAAAAGCTAATGGGTGATACAGCCTCTCTCCCCACCAGAGCTTTCCAATAGACTTTCTGTCACCCTCCCTCCATCTACATATTCACTTTTTCATTAATTTAGTGCACATTTAATGGATTGCATGTTAGGAACAAGGCTCAGTCCCGAGGGAGACATCTCTCTCTGGACCTTTGTATTATCCCCAGAATCATCTTTAGCACCATTCTTCTCCTCTGTAGTTAATCACAAAGCTTCTGTAGAGAATTGTGCCTTCACACAAAGATTGAGCAGCCCTGGAGGAGGGTAGGACTGTGTGAAAGATCCCAAGCTGTGCTCAGTAGAAATGTTCCATTAAATCTCTCGGTCTTTATCATGAGAACATTACAAGCTGTTCTCATCATCCGCACTCCAGTCAGCCTGAATGGTGGCAGCAGCATGGAGCCTGTCTGACACCCCCTGCCTGCTTCTTCCATCTGGAGTTAGACCTGGGGGGGTGAACAGTGTCGCTCTCACCGCACGGTGGTATTTGTCAGGGCAGTAGGGGAGCAGTGTTTCTGCTTTTCAACAAGGTAAAACCTGTCTCAGAATCCTATTCGTCCATTTGATTCCAGGGTAAACCCATGATTTTAATAAGTGCTACAAAATGCAGAAATGTGAAAGCTGATGTTCTTAATGCTACTTGTATTAGGTCTTGTAATGTTATCTTAGAATATGTCATTCAGAGCCCATGATCTCTGTTTTCTTTTTTTCTTTTTCTTTTTCCTTTGTGGTGATGAGGATTCAAGCCTGGGCCTCATGCACACTGGGCAAGTGCTTTACCATTAAACTACATCCCCAGCTCCAGTTTTGTCCTTTTTAAGCCAAGATGAAAATATTTATTTTCTTTATAAATACTCTAAGCATGTCTGATAAAGTACCTGGCACTTCATGAGTATTCAAAGAATGTATCTATCATATGAATAAGTCAAACAGGACAAAAAACAGTACATTTAAAAAGATGAATATATGCTGGAGATGAGAGCATGAGCTCAAATTAAATTCTCTACCCAGTACAACCAGCATAGGCGACCTGTCAGTCATCAGAAATACGAGTTTACAGGTTAAAAGAGAGTGATGAAGCACATCCCTCTTCCAGGAAGCCTGTCATTCACCCTCTTCAAGCTCCATGAGATGCATGTGTACCTAGTTCTAATGGTTATTATTTGTGGTGATTTTTATTTATCTCCATCACTGAAGGCAGAGGCTATATCTTGTTGATCATTTTTATCTCAAGGACTTAGAAAGACTTGAATGAACTATCAAATGGATGGTAGTTTTTTAGACAGCAAATTAACTTCTTCAAATCCTGGTCACTGTTATCAACCATCCTTTTCCCACCATCCCAATCATGTCAAAGGCATTCCATTCTGCCTCTTTCTGCAGGGCTCACCTGGACTATGACAGCAACAGGATCCATCTTGCCTCCCATCCCCAAATTCATCCTGATCTCTTCTCTAAGAGTGACTTGGTACCTGGAGATCCACCTCAGGAAACTTCTTTGCTTCACAGCCTGGAATGGCTCCTCACTTCTGAGATAAAACTATGCCCTTTCCTGAGGCATGCAATATCATTTAGGAATTTGTTTCTGCTTTTTGTTCCAACTTTCTTGCACTTCTCCATTTTCCAGGCTCTGAAGTCAGAGAAACTTGGGGTTCCAGCTCAACTACTCATCCTCAGAAGTTCAAGGGCAATTTTGTTCATTGGGACTTCTAAACCATCAAATACACAATAGGTAAGCTACTAATATTTTTGAAGTTATTATGAGTATCAAATTGAAACTAAACATGTGAGGGGCTGGTGTGAGTAACTGGTACATAGAGCTAAACAAATGTTAGCTGATATTTTTATTATTATGAATACTTTTTCAAATACTGCTCATTCTCTCTTCTTTGTGTCCTATTATATACTATTTCTGTCTTTTATTTTTTGTCCAATTAATCTAAGATTTAAGACTCAGCTCAGACTTTATCTAACCAAGAAGGCCTTTCTTGGACCTACTATTCTGGGTAAAATTTTGTGGACTCCTGAAGAACTATGTGTCTATCTATTAATCTCAGTGTTTTATGGATACTTATTTTTATAAGTAGTTATTTTATAAATAGTTTTGAAATAATAAAAGTGAATTATTGAACTCATCTACTTGTTATACTATCCTATGAACTCCTCAAAGGCAAAAGGTCATTTAATATTATGTCTCGTGTTTAGTGGGTGTTCAGTTAATGTAGAAGGAAGGAAGGAAACAGGCACGCTATTGATGAGAGTTAGGGAATGTAAGGGAAAAGTAGTTTTTGATAAGAAAATGTTGTTTAATTTAAGAAGTGCTTAGCATATAGAGGAGTTTAGGGTCTGAAGCTTAAAAGTAGAACCAGGGGCAAAGAGACGTCAGAGACACAGCACCTGAGCAGTGGTCCAAGATATGGGAGTGAATACAATTGCTTCGAGAGGATGTTCAGAAAGAGAAGTCAAGGAAGGATTGATTTCTGAAATGCACCAGTATTTAAGGAGTAGACAAAAGAATGCCCAGCAAAGGGAATGTGTTTCTTTCCTTGATTCTAGATATGCCTCAAAATCCCTCCCTTGTGACCTGAATAACTAAGATATCAAGAAGCAGAACATTCCATTTCTCCTTCAAGGGCCAAAATAACTAGGTTAAGTAAATGTTATTGAGTCATATACCAAACAGCTGTGTCCTTCTCCAGCCTTATTTCTTCCTAGTATTCTGCATGAAGATTTGGGTTTTGATTCTATGCCAAGTCTCCCCACCCTCCCAATTACAAACTGTTTCCAGTCCTCCTCTACCCCCACACTTCCATCTTGGAGCCTTTGGCTATGCTTACCCTCCCATCTGGACTTCCTTTCTGCCCTTTATTTATCCAAAGTCTACTCTATCTTCAACAGTTCACTTGAGATCCCAGCTCCACGAAGCCTTCCTTAGTCATCCCAGTTCACACTGGCATTCCTGTTTTCTGATTTCTGTGGACTGGGGGAACCACATTACCTTGTTTGTTTGGGTGGTTGTTCTCAAACTGACTTACCAGCTGAACTGATGCTCTTTATTGGAAGGAGCTGGCCAAAGAAGCCATGGTTGAAGACATTCATGTCTTAATTGCCCAAACTCTTAAGATAGAAAGATTGTGCACATTTTTATCTCCTTTCCGCTTAGCCCATCTCCTAGACTTTCTAGCTGGCCTGGGAGTAGAGCTTCAACTTTGACCTAGGTGGCCTGGCATTGTCTGGATGAACAGAATAGCTACTGAACACTGAAAGGTCTCCTTGTTCTTGAATGAGTTGAAATACCTCCTGGAGAGCCCAATTTGCTGATAGATAACTCTTTTAAAGCCAAAGTTAGTAAAGATAATTCACCCCCAAAACGAAAAATCAAGGTAGGAAGTCAGTGGAGGGCATTGCAAAAAAAAAATGTTGGTAAAAAGAAAACTATTTCTTTTAAGTGGGTGAGGGGGGTGACCTAGAAAAGCACGCACTTAGACATGGCCCTCCTAATCCTGATAACTTTGGAATCTGGTTGCAGAGTCTGCAGTGGGATGAGTATGCCCCAGGGCCAGGGAAGAGCAGGCTGGGAAATCTCCAAGTGGGCCTATCAGTCAGTCTGATCATTGAGAAAACTATTCTGTAGTAAATGAGGCCTGTTGGCAGCAGCTGTCCCCTGAGACCCATTAGGACATTCACACTGTGTAAAGACTGAGAACAGGCGGGTCCCTAATGCCAAGACCTAGTCCCAGACTCCATACTTGGCCTAAGCTCTAATAAGCTCATAGAATTCTGGGTGTTCCCAGAGCTTGATAGAAACCCAATATTTTTATTTCTTATAAAAGAATTCTTGGGGCTGGGATTGTGGCTCAGCGGTAGAGCGCTTGCCTCGCATGCGTGAGGCCCTGGGTTCGATCGTCAGCACCACATACAAAACAATAAAATAAAGACATTGTGTCCATCTATAACTAAAAAAAATTAAAAAAAAAAAAAAAGAATTCTTTTCAGAATAGCCTATGCAAAAGTGACTTGGTTGATGCCAGTTCTGCTTTGCATA
Organism: Geosciurus inauris; assembly: GCA_004024805.1. Taxonomy (NCBI): domain Eukaryota; kingdom Metazoa; phylum Chordata; class Mammalia; order Rodentia; family Sciuridae; genus Geosciurus; species Geosciurus inauris. Next base: position 6,730 of record PVHX01010974.1, read on the forward strand.
GAGGAGTCTGCACTGCCAAATGGAAAATGTGTTCAAGAGAGAGGGAACAATAACAAAAGCCATCATTTGTGGGTCATTTTAATGTGGCAGGCAAGGCATGAAGGCGTTTTTGAACACCATCACTCCCATGAAAGGTAGGTGTCTGTCTTGGTCAGCTTTTTATTGCTGTGAATAAAATGCCTCACAAGAACAACTTAGAGGAGAAAAGATTTATTTTGGCTCATGGTTTCAGAGAATTCAGTCCATGGTTCGCCAGTGCCATTGCTCTGAGCCTGAACTTAGGCAGAACATAATTGGGGAAGGATGCGATAGAGGAAAGCTCTTAGCTCACGGCAGCCAGGAACACAGAGAAAAAGAAGGGGGCAGGAATAAAGTAAACCATTCCTGGGCTCACCCACAGGGACCTGCTTCCTCCAACTAGCTCCACCTGGAGTAGCCTATTCAGCTATCATGAATTAAATCCATAATCCATTAATGAGGTCAGAGCTCTCATCAAATCATTGCCTTGCTGCATTGGGGACCATGCTTTCAGTGCATGAGCTTCAGATCTAAACCGTAACAGTATCTTTACCTTCATTTTCTAGGTTAGCTAACAGTGAGTCAGAAGGAAGATGAACTAAAATAGTGTTTAAGGACCTTGGAGCAACACAGATTTATTTTCAAATTCCTACTTCACCACTTCATTCATGTAAATATTTCCTGAGGGCCTACTGTGTACACATGGATCTAGGGATACTCCATCTGTGAATGGGACAGACACAGGCTCTGCCGTCTGTGAGTTTACATTTTGTAGTAGAGTTGGGAGGGAATGAATGGAGGACAGGGACAAATAAAGCAATGTGAAACAAGACAATTTCAAATAACCATGTTATAAATAAAAACAAAGTGATGTGATTGGGGAACAGGTAGTTAGATATAATTTCAGATAGTGATGGGTGCTGGGTCACATACCACTTATTTGCTGGTAAAAACTACTTAACCTCTCTTGGCCTTAGTTTTTTCATTCATAAAGTGGCTATGCCAATAGTACCACCTCATAGTCACCACGAGGATTAAATAAGCTTTGAAGTTCCTGGTATAGGTGGGTACTTAATAAGTGCTGGCTCATGGTTATTATCAGGTTAAGCAATTTCTCCCAAATCACTCTCACTTACCGGGCATCTCCTTCCTGTGAATACACTCATCCTTAACTTTATATTGCTTCCTTCCAAGCTATTGCTGTAGTGGTTTGGATGTTTGCAAAGGTGTCTCCTATTTTTGTTAACTTACTTCTATTCCTCATTCTCTGTCTCTTGGATCCTTGGGTTGGAAGTGATAGAACAAAGACCCTGAGAAAGTGCTACTGGCTGGGGGCAATGCTCCTTGTGTGGGGAGAGGGAGAGAGAGAGGAATAGGAGAGGGTGTGTGTGTGTGTGTGTGTATGTGTGTGTGTGAGAGAGAGAGAGAGAGAGAGAGAAAAGAGGGGGCGGTGAGAAGCCACTAACATGATAAGTTACATATGGAAATTTTTTAAGTTCCCCATATTCTAGACTCCCTCTTTTTTCCCTTCACCACAAACTGCCTCCTGGAACTCCCACTATTACATCTATGGTATGTGGATTTTCAGTCTACAGGAAATAGAGCCTTAAATACACATATCTCATCTTAAGAAAAGGGAGAGATCTATTAACCAAGAGAGCTGATCCTGTATGCTTACTGCTTAGGGCTGAGTTTCAAGAAATGGGCCTCAAGCAAGGTCACTTCAAGGCAGACTAGGGACATCAGGTAAGGGGAAGCATATGTGTCAGTCAGAGGGTGCTGGGGAAGGAGCTCAGAGGTTCTAGAGAGAAATGCCCTGCAGAACTCCCAAGAGCCCACCAAGGAGTTCCTACAGGGCAGAAAGCCAAGGGACAGAGGCAAGACTGCTGGTGGTAGAGGACAGAGCCTCTTGTCTCAGTCTAGAGGCCTTGCTAGGGCTGCAGTTTTTTTCCCTTTGGGCTTTTAAGGAGCAAGTAGACCTTGAATCAAGACAGAGTTCAACCCTAATGCCACCCATACTACCATTTTTATCTCAGAAGACTATTACAATTCTCTGAAGTATCATCTGTAAAATGGCATTACTACTAGCTATTTCTCAAACTGTTGTATGGATTATTCATTTATGAAATGAAATGAACATTCTCTGAACTCTCACCATGTACTGAGCACATTCAGTGATAAATAATTGTTTCCTCCTTCTTTTAGATATAGAGGCCATGAGACTAGCAAAGCACAGGATTAAGTGCTTTTGGCCATAATATTCATTCATTCACTATACATTTGTTATGTGTCCTTTGTGTGCTGAGACCGGGAATGCCAGGACAACCAGAACTCAAGTATCTTCTCTCTCTGTCTCACGGTCTAGTGGATTAAGTACTCTTAAGAACAAGAATGGCCAGGCGTGGTGGTGAATGCCTGTAATCCCAGCAGCTCAGGAGGCTGAGGCAGAGCCATCACAGGTTTGAAGCCAGGCTCAGCAACTTAGGCTATAAGCAACCTAGTGAAAGCCTGTCTCAAAATAAAAAGTAAAAGAACAAACAATGATAACAATTTACTTAGGGCTCAATTAGAGGTTTAAGTGAGACACTATGTATGTGAAGAGGAAACACATACTTCTTTCTGGCCAGGTCAAGGAAAGCTTTTTGGAGGTGGTGACATTTGAGTTACAGGATGTGTAGTTTTTCAGGCTGCGTGGAGAGTTGCAGAAAGGAGATATTGCAGGTAGGATTAATAGCCTTCGCCAAGGCTGAGAAGAGAGAAGGAGCAAGAATTGAGCATGGTCTAGCCCAGGGCAAGGCAGAGGAGGGACGAAGAAGGGAGATGGGAATGTGAGTGTCATCCAAGGAACAGGGACATCAGCTTAGCCACAGTGAAGCCCCCCGTGTGACACTTAAAGGGCACTCGTAATATATTTTACTTAAAAGATGGGAAAATAGTGCTTTACAAAGTGAACTTTACAATTCTTTGCACATGACATCATCCATGGAACCTGACTCTTTCTGTCGAGAAGCACTTCCTATTTAGTGATGCTTTCAGGAGGGAAGAAGGGGAGAGTCAGTGTGAGCCAAGGAGCTGCCCTGACTTCTGCACCCTCCACAGCCGGCCAGCAATCCTAGGCCATGCAGTGAGATAGGGAGCAAGTTACTTTGATTCCTAACTGCCTTTTTAGGAAATCCTGCCTGTCTCTTGCCCATGAGAGGGCCCCATCTCTATAGATAGATAAACTCTCTGAACCTTGATTTCCACAGATGCAGACAGATCTCATGTTTCAGCTTACTCAGGAATGGCACAGAATTATGTGTATTGCCCTGATGTAATTAGTTCTAGGGCTTCCTTTTACTCTCAAAAGGGTCCCAGTCTAGATGATAGATTATTTGACTCCTTTACTCATCTACCCTGCCTCTTTTCTACAGTTGCTATGCAGTTGAAATGTATTAACGTTAGTTAGGATAATTTATATGGCTGGCAAGTGTCATAAAATGCCACAAACTAATATAAACAGTAGAATAACTTGTGATTCACATAACTGAAAATGATTATTTTTAATTCAAGTCCAGGGCTGTGGAGCTTATGTTTTATATTATTATTAGTAGTAGTGGTGGTGGTGGTGGTGGTGGTGGTGGTGACAGGCATCGTGTCGTCATCATCACCATCACCACCACCATCATCACCACCACACCACTTCCCCTTCTTCCTGAGTAACTGGTGACTGAGCGCGGCAGGGTGAAACTGACATGGGATTTGGAGCCAGAAGACTTCCTAGCTGACAGGGAACTTCCTGAACCTGAGTTCCCTGGCCACGCAGGTAGCTAGGTTTTTGTGAAAACTAGATGGGGGCCTTAATGTGGAAATGTTCTGCCAACACCAGAGCAGAGAGCAAGGGGAAAGGATTTCAGCAGCAGCTCATCAGGAGAGCTACTTTTGTTCCAGACTGACCTCTGCTCTTAATCTTCTGTAAGGACCAAGTGACTAAACACAATTAAGAGTTCAGAAGTTTGTAAGAGTTGTGGAGCATGGTGGGACACTCCCAAAAGGTAAATTTCAAAGGGAAAGAAAGAGGATCATGTATTATTAAAAACATAAATGTGATAATCATAAAGAGTTCTCAATTATTAGGTGCCTGGAGAGACAGTATAGAAAGTGGTCAGGGAAAGCAGGTTGTAGGATAAGGTAGCTTAGATTTGAAGACCAAATGAGATTGTGAAATAAGGTGCTTAGCATAATACCGAACATGTAGAAAGTGATCCATTAATGAAGCTATTACTGTGAATACTACCAACCTGCACAGAGCTAGGTCATGCTGGAGGATGGAGGATCCCTCCTCCAGCTTCTAATTTCCTAAAGGCTAAGCAGCTGGGGACTAGCTCCTTATCTTATTCTTCAGTTGTTAATCTGACAAGAGAGGACATCAACAGCAATCAGTGGCAGCAGTAGGATCTGGGGATGGATTGTTGCATTGGACACATACAAAACCCTTTCACCCAAATGGCTCATTTTTCCTTGGAATCTCAGGACGTCAGAAACATGAGGGTCCCTTGTGAGAGAAGCAGAGAGAGGAAGTCTGGCTGCTCCCTGCACTGCCAGATGTGCTGCCCTTGGCTTTTGACATTGAACCCTTTGTTCCCACTGTTGATTCTAGGGGAGTTCTAGGCAGTGCTCCCTCCTGGCTGGCTGCAGTACCATCACTACCAGTGGTATCTGAGAGATGCATGCTGTTGGTGGCTAGCTAAGCATGACTGCCAATGGCCCTTCCAAACCATAAAGGGGTAGCATGAGGGAGACCCTTAGTGTTGGCAAGTGGTTGTGTGTGAGGTGGTAATTATTTGAATCTACATGTGGTAAAACTGCACAGAACAGCACACACACACACACACACACACACACACACACACACACGACCATGAGGACACATAAAAACTGGTGAAAGGTCTACAGATACTACTAATGTCAACTTCCTAGTTAGTTATATAAAATGCTGCCATTGAGGGAAGATGGAGGAAGGGTACACGGGACTCTGTGCTGCCTTGGTGACTCTCTGTAATAGAGTCTATAATTATTTTGAAATTAAAAGGTTTTTTTTAAATGGGTCAGGCTCCAAGTGAGGTAATTTTCCTATATGTTCCATTTGTTTCCATTTGGGTGTCTATGGGAGAATTAAGTTAGCCAATACATTGAAAAGCACTTACATAGTACCAAGCAGGATGAAACAATGGCACATTTAAATTATTTCTATTACCTAAAGACTCTTTTGACCTTCTTTTTAGATATTCTTTTTCATGTCCCACATGGCTCTTCTACTGACATCTTTGAAGGGACACCTATCTCATAAAGATAGCTCCAAACCCACTGTGTCTGGAAGCAATACTTCTCCAGCTTCAATTACATGCAAATCATCTACACATCCATTAGAAAATATAGGTTCTGATGTGCTTGGTCACTTGGTCAATAGAGCTTCAGTTAATGAGAGACGACATGAGCCATATTACTCAGGCCTCTCCCATAATCCTTTCACCACCCAGATAAAGAGGAAGGGTTTTGAACACTTTATGGAAAGAAGGTGAAACCCCAGGGAAGTAATGCAACCCCTACCTTCTCTGTCAAGAAGGGCACTGGGGAGATGGGTCCCATTGCTTCACACATATCACCCATGAATTCTCCTGTATGTTATGTATACAATAACAGTGCCCCAGTGCTATAATGGACCCTGAAAAATCCAAGAAAAGTAAGATATGTTCTCTCCCCTTAAGAAGCTTTACCGGGAGGTATGTAGTTACAAGTTTATAATCTCAAGTTTCCTGTGTAAGAGGAATGCAGATGTGCACAGGGTGCACACAAAATAGGGTTTAATCAGACCAGGGAATCAAGGAAAGCTTCCCATAAGGGGCGACCCGCTATTGGATCTTTTGTTGTTATTGCTGTTCTTTTGAGGTATACATGACAGTAGAGTGTATTTTGACATATTATACGTACATGGAGTATAACTTATTCTAATTAGGTTCCCATTCTTGCAGTTGTACATGATGTGGAGTTTCACTGGTCATGTATTCACATATAAGGATAGGAAAGTTATGTCTGATTCATTCTACTGTTTTTGCTATTCCCATACTCCCTCCCTTTCCTTCATTTCCCTTTGTCTAAACCAATGAACTTCTATTCTTCCCTCCCCCCATTTATTATGTGTTAGTATCACATACCAGAGAGAATATTCATCCATTGGCTTTTGGGGATTGGCTTATTTTGCTTAGCATGATAGTCTCCAGTTCCGTCCATTTACCAGCAAATGCCATAATTTCATTCTTCTTTATGGCTGCATAATATTCCATTGTGTATATATACCACATTTTCTTTATCCATTCTTCTGTTGAAGGGCACCCAGATTGGTTCCATAGATTAGCTATTATGAATTGAGCTGCTGTAAACATTGATGTGGCTGCGTCACTACAGCATGCTGATTTTAAGTCCTTTTTGTATATACCAAGGAGTGGGATAACTGGGTCGAATGGTGATTCCATTCCAAGTTTTTTGAGGAATTTCCATTTTTCTTTCCCGATTGCATGCACTAATTTGCAGTCCCATGAGCTATGTATGACTATACCCTTTTCCTCACATACTTGCCAACATTTTCTGTTACTTGTATTCCTGATAATTACCTTTTGACTACAGTGAGATGGAATCTCAGTATAGTTTTGATTTGCATTTCTCTAATTGCTAGAGATGTTAAATCTTTTTTCATATATTTGTTAGCCATTCATATTTCTCCTAGTTCAGTTCCTTTGCCCATTTATTGATTGGGTTATTTGGTTTTGTTGGTGTTAATGCTTTTGAGTTTTTGTATATTTTGGAGATTAATGCTTTGTCTGAGGTGCAGGTAGCAAAGATTTTATCCCATTTTGTAGGTTCTCTCTTTATGTTCTTGGGTTGTTTCTTATTGAAAAGAAATAGTAGGAATTAATGAGATGGACTGAGAAGAGAGGAAAGAAAGCCCCCTTTCAAGCATGGGAAACAGTATGAGCCATGATGGGGAAGTCTGAGGGACAACAACCTGTCCTTAGAACTCCCCAAAATTAGTTTTGCTGGTGCAGACCTACTTGTTGGAGAATTGCAGAAATTGTTAATAAGAGTTAATCTAATTAGTTTGAGAAATTCTGGGTTAAATAAAATTGGACCAATGGTTTTGCTTCAGGGCAGCCCAGAGCCTTTGGTATATTCTCCCAAGTCCTAAGTCTCACAGAAGGGTTAGCCTGGCAGGTTTCCCAGTCTCATGAGACAGAGTCCCTTTACTTCAGGACATCTTGTTCAAGAATTGTCTTGAGCATCCTTGGGAAACCTTGGGCTATTCACATCGGTTCTAACCAATGTTGATATTTATCAGACAACAAAGATAATTTGGAGGAAGTTCAGAGTTGTGGATAACTCTTACCTATTTTAGAATTTCATGGCTAACAATTGAATCATGTCATATTAGACTAAATTAGTTCTCCCCTAGTGGCTGTCTATAAGCAGCACTGGAGGAGTGCCAGTTTGGCCTCATGCTAGCATGATGGCTCTGCCTGGCATCCTGGATCAGATTAATACTTTCTTCTTTGACCACAAACTGACCTTCCTGATTTTTTGCAAATAGAGATGGATAGGCCATCTTGCACTGTGAAAGAAAATGCTGTGGTAAATACCTTTACATGGATTACTCAAAGAAAGAACAATGTAAAATCAAAAATTAATCAAGCCTTGAAATATAACCAAGGCTGGGGAATCCACAAAATTGTGTTTTGTTTTCGCAGGCTGGGAACAGGACTGATGATTGCGCACACACCCATGCACACAACGCTGCAGTGGGCAGAAAACACTCTGGAGTAAATTCAAGTCCTGAAAATAAGTGTCATGACAAACATGAGCTCAATTCTTCACTCCTCATCTCCTCTACCCCCACAGTACTCATAAATTCTTTCAACCAAGAAAAATATTTCTCATACGCCTTAGAGTACAATTTACTGCCTCTGTTCTCCATCAACCCTTCCTCGATTATCAGCCCACTAAATATTTATGGTGGCTTTTCCAAGGTATGAGTGCTCTGAGTTCAGTCCCCAGAGTGCTGTGCTGATGAAGTGTGCTGTGATATTCCGGCTCCGCCTCACCCTTGCTTCACTGGAGCCGTCTATGAGCCATCTTTGTTTACATGGACTTCAAGCTTTATTCTTAAGGGTCTTCATTCTTAAAAAAAAAAAAAAAGATAAACACTGGTGGATTCCAGCTATTCCACGATAGCACCTTCCTAGAACATAGAAGGTGACATGAGATACATCAAAGAATATGAAATGATCCCCCAAGTATTCAGGTAAAAATCCTAGGTGCTGGGTGGGCTCAGGAGTTGTTAGATTAGAATTACCAAAGTCCACAGTGGGAAAATTGACAAGAAGGGTAAAGGAAGGAAGAACCATCCCTGTAATTGACCTAGCTAAGAGTAGACTGTACCCTCTGATTCCCTTGGCCTGACACTTGAAATAATTTCTGTCCTCTACTTTCTCATCAATTCAGCACTCAGTTGATTTGTTAGCTACCTGAAGAACGTGGGATGTAGGCAAGCAGTGGCCACCCAGGGTGTGATCCTAGTGTCAAGGATCAAAACCCTTTCCACAATGAGGGCAGCAGACATAACCAGCGGCTTGACACCAGGCATCCTCTTTGGTACCTTCTGGAGGAGTTTCCATTATTTATCACACCCTTTATGTCATTCACCCAGGCCCAAATCAGACATTGAATTCTCTTCAGGACCATTAGACAAAACCAGGCAAGATTTTTGTGCTGTGGAAGCCCCAGCCTTTCCTGCCCCAATGTCAGGATAAGTTTTATAGCAGGAGAATAAGGACACACACACACACACACACACACACACACACACATTCTCTACTCTTCTTTTTATAAGCTATAGCACATCTGCTCTTTGTAATCTCACAGAAACCTAAAACCTCAAATGTTGGTGGAAAGAGATATGTTGTATTTTATGGGTTAAAAGAAAAATTATCAGGCAAATACTGTTTCTACAGCCAACTTGGGATGAAGAAAGTGGCAACAACTTCTGTCGACATCATTACAATCATGAGGCAAGAAGTAAGTCTGAGACTGTAAAAATGACATCTCATTTTAAATTCCTTGGAGGGAAAAACTGTAGTCCTACTTAGGAAGGAGCTCGTCTGAGGGTTGTGGAAAAGGATTCCAAAAGTAAACATGATTTCTCTATGAATGAATGTGAGTGTAGGTGCTTAACCAAGGCCTAACCCCTTGCCTGGGCCCTGTCCTCCAACTTCCGGGTCAGTCAGGAGTAGATAAGACACCTGTGAGGCAGTCAGGAACTGAGACCCTTGGCAAAGTTGTCATGTCTGTTAATTAAGCACCCAGGGTGGGAAGAAGTTGGTCAGTCATCCAGGAAGGAGCTTTGTTGGGCGTCAGAGTTCCTACTGTCACCTAGGATGGCAGGTGAACAGTAGCCCAAGAGTCGGAGGGTTATGCAGTAAAGTGAGGATATAAACTCTCCTCACGCCATTTAAAATTAGCCTCTGACTTCCAGCATAGGGACTGAGCCTGTGGACTAGTGATAGAGGAGGACAGGCTGAATGGAATGCAAACCATAGGTTTACAGCAAAAGAAGAAAGGAACTGAGATCCTGAGGGACAAAGCACTTAGGGGTCTGACTCCAGGCCAGAAGAGCAACACTGAGGGTGCAGGAACCAAAATGTGACTGCATTGCTTTTCCCTCTTGAAGTCCTCTATGGTGTGTGAGTGGCTCTACAGAGAATGAGTGCAAATGGGAGAAAATAGATGAGTGGGGAAACATACTGAGCCTGCAGATGTACACAAGTTACAGAGAGCAAGGGAGAGAGAGAGCTGAGCAGTGGGGTAGGGGCGCACCAGAGACAAACATCCAACACTTGCCTGACAACACTAAGGGGCAGGAAGGGGCATCATTTCGGTGGAGTCGTCCATCCATCGATTGTGCTGTGGAGCCAGTGTGCTGCAAACAGACCGCAGACTTTCCAGAGTGTGCTCGCCTGCCTCCCCCAGCAAGGACTGTGGGAACCCGGGGGTTTGGGAGTAGGGCCTTCCTCTAACCCTTTCCAAGATGGGTGCTGTCAGAGAGTTATAGTACTTATCTCCTGCCTCTCCTTTGAGTCCCTCCCACCCACCAAGCTGGAGGCTCGCTTCTCTCAGCAGCCAGGGAACAGCTGTGACATGACTGGAGGCCAGAACTGAACAGATTAATTTACTAATCCTTGAAAATCAGCTCTGGCTCCCAGAATGACACACTAAAATATACCAAATTGCCTCTTTATTATTATTACTATTTTAAACAGAAGAATGAGGAGAGAAAAAAATATTCTGAGCACTATTAAATTTGTCCTTCATCCTACTGAAGGCTCTTACCTTCTTATTCCAAATTTCCCCAAATGTTTTGGATGCTCTTTGGAATCCACCTGCTCTAAATCTAGGGGTTCCCTAAAGGGCTTGTCATTCCTCCAAGCACCCATTGGGAGATCACAGGAGCCCATGTGGAAGCCTGTATTTGTTTAGAGTCTTGGTGAGGGTGAGGGAGCCACCGTGACTCATGGCAATGGCTGCAGAGCCATATCCTACATGGCATTTCCCCCCAATATAGCCCTATTCAAAAGGACCAAATCTATAAAATAAGTCCAACACACAATTGCTGCCACCCTTGGGAACTGGAGAGAGTGCAGCATCAGAGACAATTTTATAGGGTCTCCTGGCATTGTGGAGCTTATTAAAATCATAGATCATAGAACTGGAAGTCTGGAGGGGACTTTCAGTCATAATTTTGTTATTGTCTCTATTCCCCTAAGTAACGTAGTCACTTTAATCCTTGCATTAAAAGCTGGGACTGCGGGAGAGTTTACATGACTGACATGGCATTGACTTGAACTTCATCAGCCTGGCTTTCTTCCCCTCCATTCCTATCCATATTCCCTCAGCTTCGTGGGTTTTCTGTTCTCAGAAAACTATGCTTTATCAGAGCCCTCCATACATCGGAAATGCCTCCTTTAAATCTTACGTATCCTTGTTGCCTTTTCTACCACCTCTCACTTCTAGAGGACAGAAGAACAGTTCATTCTCTATATGATTTCCAATTACTCCTACTTCCACTCTGCTAGTCTTTCACTGCTTCTATACTGGGCTTAGAATCAGACAAATGAGTGAAAACCTGGCTCTGCCTTTTATTAGCTATTTCACTCAGAGCAAATTCCTCATGATCCCTCTTTACTGTGCCCCAGGGTGTGGGAAAGACCGGTCTTCTCTCATAATGGGTGGGTGGGGACGACTGTCCTGGAATCATGGGGCCTCATTCTAGTGTCAGTGAGAGGCTAATAGCTGATATAGGCTTAGACAAATTTCTTATTTCCTCTGACCCTTACCTTCTTCACCTTTAAGTGAAAATAAGTAGTGAAACTAACTACTCATTTCACAGCATAGTTGGAGGAGTTAAAAATAATCATGGAAATGCTTTGATTCTGTAAAGTATTAAAGCCATGCAAGGTGTTACCTTTATTATTATTTTGACCTATTGTTGAGAGCCCTAATGTGTCCCTGGGGTTAACTGTCCCTGCATTAAGCAAGGCCCAGCATTTGACTTCATTCTCTTAGGACTACCCACCTTTACAGAGGAAGCCTGGCAAACAAAATTTGTCTTGTACAGTTCTTCCCCCTAGTCAAAATTTATTGGATCAGTGTAGTCATCTGACCTAAGCAGATAGATCATATTTCCTCTCCAAGAAATTTAGAGTTAGGATTCAGAGACTGTTGTCAATCTTTGGTGCTTGCTTAAACTGACACATAAATCTAAGAGATAAGGAATAGATATATTTGGTTCCTACACAAAAAAGCAAAAGGAAAAAGAGGTAAGAATCAGTTACTGATCTTTATCTCCTTTCCTACCCAATATTGAGCAGTAGCACTATTAGTGCAACAGGAAATGCATCAGTGGGCCCTGCACATGCTACTACAGGGAGAATGTGAGCACTGCTTCCAGGTGAGGAAGAGCACATAGCCCTCTGCCTGGCTGACCTGGTACTACTGCTGAGGCCGTGCTGCTCTCCTATTGGACATGAACAGTTTCACCATAATATCAGCATCAGACAAGGCCCTTCTAGGACCATTATCACAAGACAAAAACAGACCACACTATAGTCAAGACTGAACCCAAGCAAATACGAACATTGTCCAACTACAAAAATGACCAGACATCCCCACTCTTCTCATATAAGTGGCCACTGCTTCTACCAATGACAGCTTCAGCCTGGGTCTAGTCTTCTCATTTTGAATAAGATTTATTAAGATACCTACTCATCAAAATATTGCCGCTTCTTGACAGCATCTAATTGAAGCAAAACACCACTTCCTTAAACTCTCCCCCAAGTCACCCACTACAAGTCCAAATCCTTTCTAAGAACTTTCAGGGCTTTCATGATTCTCCATGGAATCTCCTTTCTTGCTGAATTGAGTAGTAAACCCAGCTTGTTCTTCTGCAGCTGTGCTCCTGGTGGTTTGGGCTGGAGGTCATGAATACAGGCCCTGATGTTTTTCATACCTTTTAAGTTCTGCTGTACCTTACCACCTCATTTGACATTCCAGTCCCAGGTACCAATAGTTAATCTGAAATACTTACAGAATGTCTGTCACAGGTAAGGCTTTGTGCAGGTCACCAAGTCCATTCATCAAAGCATTACAGAGTGTTAACACCAGAAGGGACCTTAGAGATAGCAAGGGCTTCCATCTCACAGCTTCAGAAGACCACTCGAAAGGTAGAGTGACCAGTCCATGATATATGATATATCAATGATATAGCAAGTGTTTTTGTTTATTTATTTGTTTTTGAGTTGGGACTAGAACTTTGGTCTCTAGACTCCTGTGCCGGTGCTCCTTCTGCATTGTGCTGACTCTTGACCTTGTTTTATCATGTACATTTTAATGTGTCCATGTAACATGTATATGGACTAGACCATCCGATCCTGAAGGGAAGATTTTGCATGTATAATAGTGCTTAGCACTATGCTGTGTTTTTGTTTTGTTTCATTGATTTTGTTCTTTTAATAGAGAATAGAAATCACTGTACCTGAGTTATACTCAGAAAGTCCATGTATTTCAAGAAGGTTATAAAATGGTGACAGGTGCTCAGAGTTACAGATGACTGGGTCCTTTCTATAATGTCACCAAGGATTCGAATGGTACAAGAGAGTCTCTGGACTCCTCTGCCTTTCTTTCTTTTTTTTTTTTTCCATAATAGCCTCACAGCTTAATTGTCTCTAATAAAGTGTTCATTCATATGACTCAGTGCTTCTAAGTAAAACAATAATGGGAGTTCTGGTGCTCTGCTTCTTGTCACAAAAGAACAGGGTATAATTTCTCATATTTCTGGAGCCTCAATTATCAGGAAAGAACACTTTTTTCATTGCTATGAAAATATATATTCCCCTTTGTACTTTGATGAAAAAATAATCTATGTGTAAAAATCCACATGAAGCCCTTTTTCTGCATATGCAAACACCAATATTTCTCTCAGCAAAAGAAAAATCAATATCAAAACAAAGGAAAATTTATTGGTAGATGTCTTTGACTTGTTTTAAATTTAGGAGAATTTGCTAGAATCAGAAACCTCTTAATTGAAATCTCTCTTCTGTTCACCTTGGTATTCACCAATTTCAATGAATAAATGCTTTCTACTTAAGATGAAAGCAAACCTTCTCTGATCCCTGGAGCGCAATAATGGGACCCTCATTTTTAGAAAATGGGACATGGATATCAACTCTGAAAAAGTTACAGTTTAAGAAGCAAAAGTTGTTCATTGTTTCACCTCTCCTGTTGTGGAGTTCTAGGGACAAAGGTGGGATCTGAGCTCCCAGCTTCAAAACAGTTGTAATGGAAAATGTTTGACTTTAATGATCTTAAGATTTAATTTTAAAAAGTGTTTTCTTGTCAGTAGCAATAAGCATAACTAGGTTCCAGAATCTTCGATTCTAAGTATCATTTCTCACTAAAAGGAATCAAGGCTCATTTTTTAAAAAATAATGATTGACTCAAGGACTAGGGAAGTGAAAGTTACTAGGTAAAACTCTTGATACCTGTGCCAGAAAAGTGAGGAAGTGCTCAAGATGAATGGATTAATGCCAAAAACAGACCACCTGAAGGGCCCACATTGGACAAATCAAATTTTTAAAAAATATATCTCATATATTCAGAGTAATAGTCAACACAAAGAAAAAGAGAGAAATAGGGGGCCTGGGGCTATAGGTCAGTTGTAGAGCATTTTCTTAGCTTGCAAGAAGCCCTGGATTATGTCCTGACACCACAAAAAGCATGGGTAGAAAATCCTCCTTTATAGAAGAATTCCAGCTAATAAAAGTAGAATGTATGATGGAATTGGAAAATCACTATTTTATAGCCCTCAATATAATAATTATTTTAGGCAAAGAGCTTGAACACTAAAATCATGAACAGGAAGATTGTTGGGGAGCAGAATGTTTGCCCCATACCAAAGCATTCATCTACATTTTCCATTCCTTTGGGATTGGCTTATTTCTTGTTTTTAAAACAATTTTTAGTAATTTTTTATTTGTTTTAATTAGTTATACATGACAGTAGAATGCATTTTATTTTTATGAAGGTAGGGCTACGATGTCCATTTTATTCCACCATCTTTACTGTCCCCATGCCCCCTCCTCCCTCCCTCCCTTCCTTTTGACCAAATTCCTCCATTCTTCCTCTGTCCCCTCCCCCATTATGGATCAGCATCCACTTATCAGAGAGAACATTCGGCATTTGGTTTTTTGGGATTGGCTTACTTCACTTAGCATGATATTCTCCAACTCCATCCATTTACCTGCAAATGCCATAATTTTATTCTCTTTTGTTGCTGAGCAATATTCCATTATGTATATATACCACAGTTTCTTTATCCATTCATCTATCCAAGGTCATCTAGGTTGGTTCCACAGTTTAGCTATTGTGAATTGAGCTGCTATAAACATTGAAGTGGCTGTGTCACTGTAGTATGCTGTTTTTAAGTCATTTGTGTACAGACTGAGGAGTAGGATAGCTTGGTCAAATGGTGGTTCCATTCCAAGTTTTCTAAGGAATCTGCATACTGCTTTCCAGATTAGTTGTACCAATTTGCAATTCCACCAGCAATGTATGAGTGTGCCTTTCCCCTCACAACTGCGCCAACAATAATTGTTGTTTGTATTCTTGATAACTGCATTTCTGACTGGAGTGAGATGAAATCTTAGAGTAGTTTTGATTTGCGCTTCTCTAATCACTAGAGATGTTAAACATTTTTTCATATATTTGTTGATCGATTGTATATCTTCTTCTGAGAAGTGTCTGTTCAGCTCCTTGGCCCATTTATTGATTGGGTTGTTTGTTTTTTTGGCGTTAAGTTTTTTGAGGTCTTTATATATCCTGGAGATTAGTACTCTATCTGATGTGCATGTGGCAAAAATTTGTTCCCAGAATGTCAGCTCTCTGTTCACTTCATTGATTGTTTCTTTTGCTGAGAAAAAGCTTTTTAGTTTGAATCCATCCCACTTATTAATTCTTGATTTTACTTCTTGCACTATAGGAGTCTTGTTAGGGAAGTAAAGTCCTAATCTGACATGATGAAGATTTTGGCCTATTTTTTCTTCTATTATGCATAGGGTCTCTGGTCTAATTCCCAGGTCATTGATCTACTTTGAGTTGAATTTTGTGCATGGTGAGAGACAGGGGTTTAGTTTCATTTTGCTGCATATGGATTTCCAGTTTACCCAGCACCATTTGTTGAAGAAGCTATCTTTTCTCCAATGTATGTATTTGGCACCTTTGTTTACTACAGGATAACTGTATTTATGTGGGTTAGTCTCTGTCTTCTATTCTGTACCATTGGTCTACATGTCTATTTTGGTGCCTGTACCATGCCATTTTGTTACTATAGCTTTGTAGTATAGTTTAAGCTCTGGTATTTTGATGCCTCCTGCTTTACTCTTCTTGCTAAGGATTGCTTCAGCTATTCTGGGTCTCTTATTCTTCTAAATGAATTTCATGATTGCCTTTTCTATTTCCATAAGGAATGATATTGGGATTTTTATTGGAATCGCATTGAATCTATATAGCACTTTGGTTAGTATGGCCATTTTGACAATATTGATTCTTCCTATCCAAGAGCATGGGAGATTTTTTCATTTTCCAAGATCTTCTTCAATTTCTTTCTTTAGAGTCCTCTAGTTTTCATTGTAGAGGTCTTTCACCTCTTTTGTTAAATTGATTCTAAATTATTTTATTTTATTTTTTTGAGGCTATTTTGAATGGGATAGTTTTCCTAATTTCTCTTTCAGAGGGTTTATCACTGATGTATAGAAATGCAATCAATTTATGAGTGTTGATTTTTTATCCTGCTACTTTGCTGAATTCATTTATTAATTCTAAAAGTTCTCTGGTAGAATTTTTTGGATCCTTTAAGTATAAAATCATGTCATCTGCAAATAATGATAGTTTGAGTTTTTCTTTTCTGATTCATATTCCTTTAATTTCTTTCATCTGTCTAATTGCTCTGGCTAGTGTTTCAAGAACTATGTTGAATAGCAGTGGTGAAAGAGGGCATCCCTGTCTTGTTCTCATTTTTGGAGGTAATGCTTCCAATCTTTGTCCATTTAGGATTATGCTGGTCTTGGGTTTAGCATAGATAGCTTTTATAAAGTGGAGGTATGTTCCTATTATTTCTAGTTTTTCTAGTGTTTTAAACATGAAAGGGTGCTGTATTTTGTCAAATGCTTTCTCTGCATCAATTGATAAAATCATATGATTCTTTAAGTCTATTACTATGATGGATTGTGTTTATTGATTTCCATATGTTGAACCCACCATGCATCCCTGGAATGATCCCAACTTGATCATGGTGCACTATTTTTTTTAATATATTTTGTATGTGATTTGTCAAAATTTTATTGAGAATTTTTACATCTATGTTCTTCAAGGATATTAGTATGAAATTTTCTTTATTTGATGTGTCTCTGTCTGTTTTTTTTGTTTTTTGTTTTTTGGGTTTTTTTGGTACCGGGGATTGAACTCAGGGGCACTTGACCACTGGGCCACATTCCCAGTCCTATTTTGTGTTTCATGTAGAGACAGGTTCTCACTGAGTTGCTTAGCACCTCGCTGTTGCTGAGGCTGGCTTTGAACTCGCGATTCTCCTGTCTCAGCCTCCCTAAGTGCTGGGATTACAGGCTTGCACCACCACACCCAGCGTCTCTGCCTGGTTTTGATATCAGGGTGATACTTGCTTTATAGAATGAGTTTGGAAGGGTTCCTTCCTTTTCTATTTCATGGAATAATTTGAGGAGTATTGGCATTAATTCTTTTTTTGTAGGTCTTGTAGAACTCAGCTGAGAATCCATCTGGTCCTGGACTTTTCTTGGTTGGCAGGCTCTTGATGGCATCTTCTATTTCCTTGCTTGAAATCGATCTATTTATGTTGCATATGACCTCCTGGTTCGGTTTGGGTAGGTTGTATGCCTTTAGAAATTTGTTGGTGTCTTCAGGGTTTTCTATTTTACTGGAGTATAAATTTTCACAATAGTTTCTAATTATCCTTTGTATTTCAGTAGTGTCTGTTGTGATATTTCATTTTTCATCACAAATTTTTAGTAATTTGGGTTTTCTCTCTCCTTTTTATTAGGGTGGATAATGGTTTGTCAATTTTGTTTATTTTTTCAAAGAACCAGCTTTTTGTTTTGTCAATTTTTTGAATTATTTCTTTTGTTTCAATTTTGTTGATTTCAGCCCTGATTTTAATTATTTCCTGTCTTCTACTTTTTTTGGTGTTGGTTTGTTCTTTTTCTAGGGCTTTGTGATATAGAGTCAAGTCATTTATTTGTTGACTTTTTCCTCTTTTAATAAATGAGCTTAATGCAATGGACTTTCCTCTTAGCACTGCCTTCATGGTATCCCAGAGATTTTGATATGTTTTATCAGAGTTTTAATTTTCCTCTAAGAATGTTTTTATCTCTTCTCTGATGTCTTCTGTTATCCATGCATCATTCAATAGCATTTTATTTAGTTTCTAGTTGTTGGAGTAGTTTCTATTTTTTTAATCTGTCATTGATTTCTAATTTTATTGCATTGTGGTCAGATAGGATGCAGGATAACATCTTTATTTTTTGTATTTGCTAAGACTTTCTTTGTGACATAACATATGATCTATATTAAAGAAGGATCCATGTGCTGCTGAGAAAAAAGTGTATTTGCTCATTAATGGATGGAATACTCTATATATGTCTGTTAAGTCTAAATTATTGATTGTTTTATTGAGTTCTGTGGTTTCTTTGTAGTTTTTTGTTTTTGTTTTTGTTTTTTTTTTTTTGGAAGATCTATCCAGTGTTGAGAGAGATATGTTAAAGTCACCAAGTATTATAGTGTTGTGGTCTATTTGATTCTTGTAGTTGAGAAGGATTTTTTGATATATGTAGATTCCCCATTGTTGTTATGTCTTGTTGATGTATGATTCCCTGAAGAAGTATGAAATGTCCTTCTTTATTCCTTTTCACTAACTTTTGTTTGAAGTCCAATTTATCTGAAATGAGGATGGAAACTCCTGCTTGTTTGAGGGATCCATGTGAGTGATACGTTTTTCCCATCCTTTCACTTTCAGTCTTTTCCTATGAGATGAGTCTCTTGGAGGCAGCATATTGTTGGGTCTATTTTCTTTTTATTATCCAGTCTGTCATTCTGTCTTTTAATTGATGCATTTAGGCCATTCAAATTCAAGGTTATTATTGAAATATGTTTTGTAATCCCAGTCATTTTAGTTTATTTTTGGTTTTTACCATGACTTGGTTTCTCCTTTGATTGGCCTTTTTTTAGTGTAGTTCTTCTCTTTGTATATTTTCATTGTTGGTTATCATTTCATCCTCATGGAATACTTTATCAAGAATGCTGTGTAGTACAGGCTTTCTTACTGTAAATTCTTTTAATTTTTGTTTATCATGGAAGGTTTTTATTTCATCATCAAATCTGAAGCTCAGTTTTGCTGGATATAAGATTCTTGATTGGCATCCATTTTCTTTCAGAGCTTGGTATATGTTGTTCCATGATCTCCTGGCTTTTAGGGTCTGGGTTGAAAAATCTGCTGAGATCCAAATTGGTCTCCCCTTATATATAATCTGATTTCTCTCTCTTGTGGCCTTTAAAATTCTATCCTTATTCTGTATGCTAGACATTTTCATTATAATGTTTCTTGGTATAGATCTGTTGTAATTTTGTACATTTGGTGTCTGGTAAGCCTCTTGTATTTGATTTTCCAATTTATTTTTCATGTTTGGGAAATTTTCTGATATTATTTCATTGAAGAGATTGTACATTCCTTCGGTTTTGAAATTCTGTGCCTTCTTCTATCCCGATAAATCTTAGATTTGATCTTTTGATGCTATCCCATAATTCTTGTATGTTCTGTTCATGATTTCTTACCATCTTCACCGTATGGTCAACTTTATTTTCAAGATTGTATATTTTGTCTTCCTTATCCAAGGTTCTGTCTTCCGGGAGATCTAGTCTGCTGGTGATGCTTTCTATTGAGTTTTTTATTTGGTTTATTGTTTCCTTCATTCCAAGAATTTCTGATTGTTTTTTTTCCCCCACAATCTCTAGCTCTTTCTTAAAGTAATCTTTTGCTACCTGTATTTGTTCCGTTATCTCATTATTGGAATGATCAATGGTTGCCTTTCTTTGCTCTCTTATTTCTTTGTTGGAGTGATCAATTTTTGCCTGTGTTTGCTCGCTTAAGTCATTCTTTAATTCACAGGTTGTTTTAATTATGTACATTCTAAATTCTTTCTCTGACATTTCATCAACTGGGCTGTCAATGATTCTATTATTGTAGTATCTAGGTTTATTTGGGGCACTTTCTTCCCATGTTTTTTCATGTTGATTATGTATCTTCCTTTCTTGCAATGCCGATCTGAAGTATTGCAGTTTCTATCCTATAATCTTATAGTGACACTACAGATTACCCATATCTCACCTTGGAATTCACTTCCAGTCCCCAGCAGGTATCCCCAGATGGACACTACTGCCACTAAAGATGGTGGCAGTGGTAGTGGAGGTAACTCAAGAAGGCAGTAGGAATGGCCTTGGCTGGGCTCTCTTGTTGGTCCCTAAAGATGGTCCTGGGCCCTGGCCTTTGCTACCGCCAGTCGTCAGGAACTCTGGCGCAGAACTGGGAGTGGCCCGTGGCCTCACTTAGGCCAGGTCTCCTTCAGGGATCCTTGTAAGCAGTCCTTTTCCTGGGTCTGGGTTCCCCTGTAGCTGGCAGCTAGCAGTCTCGGGTCTGCCCTTGGCTGAGCTCCCATGGCGGTTCCTGAAGGTGGTCCTAGGCCATGGCCTGTGCTCCTGCCAGTCAGCAGGACAGAACTGGTAGCAGAACTGGGAGCAGTCCTGGGCCTCACTTAGGCCAGGTCTCCTGCAGGGGTCCCTGTAGACAGTCCTTCCCTTGGGTCTGGGTTCCCTTGTGGCACCAAAGTACTTTGATATATATAAATGGAGTATAATTTTTCATTTTTCTGATTGTACATGCTGTAGAATCACATTGGTTTTGCAGTCATATCTGTACATAAAGTAATAATGTCTGTTTCCTTCTACTATCCTTCCTATCCCCATACCCCCCTCCCCTCATTCACTCCCCTATACCTAATCTAAAGTGACTCTATTCTTCCCTAGTGCTCCCCCGCTTCGTTGTGAATTAGCATCTACATATCAAAGAAAACATTTGATCTTTGGTCTTCTGAGATTGGCTTATTTCACTTAGCATGATATTCTCCAATTCCATCCATTTACCAGCAAATGCTATAATTTTATTGTTCTTTAAACCTGAGTAATATTCCATCATATATAAAAAACATTTTCTTTATCCATTTATCTGTTGAAGGGCACCTAGGTTGGTTCCATAGCTTACCTATTATGAATTGAGCTGTTGTAAGCATTGATGTGGCCGCATCACTGTAGTATGCTGATTTTAAGTCCTTTGGGTATAAACAGAGGAGTGGGATATATGGGTCAAATGGTGGTTTCATTTTAAGTTTTCTAAGGAATCTCCATACTACTTTTCAGATTACTTGCACCAATTTGCAGTCCTACCAGCAATGTATGAGTGTACCATTTTCCTCACATCCTTGCCAACATTTATTGTTGTTTGTATTCTTGATGATTGCCATTCTGACTGGAGTGAGATGAAATCTTAGAGTAGTTTTGATTGTATTTCTCTAATTGCTAGAGATGTTGAACATTTTTTCATACATTTGTTGATCAATTGTATTTCTTCATTTTAATTACTAATTTAAAAAATGAGCCAGGCATGGTGGCACATGCCTGTAATCCCAGTGGCTCAGGAGGCTGAGGCAGGAGGATCACGAGTTCAAAGCCAGCGTCAGCAATGTAGTGAGGCCCTAAGCAACTCAGCAAGACCTTGTCTCTAAATAAAAAATGAAAAGGCCTGGGGATGTGGCTCAGTGGTTAAGCACCCCTGGGTTTAATACTCAGTTCAAAAAAAAAAAAATGGAACATAAACTTTCATGATAGAGTGACTTAGGGGCTATTACCTTAACCATAGGGTCAGGCTTGACATCATTTGTGATGGGACAGCCTGACAAAGATGTCAGGTTTATTGATAGTGTGCAGCATAAAGTGCACTCCAGCTCCAAGAAAAAGTTAAATAACATGTAAGAGCAGACCAATCCAAGTGTGGGATATTCTGCCAGAAAACTGTCATGACTCTTAAAAAATTTGTTGGAAAGAAAAATCTAGGTTAAAGAAATTAAAGACTAAGAACAACCAAGCACAGTTTATGAGCCTTGATTGAGTCCTGGTTCAAAAACAAATAGCTATAAAACACACTTTTTAACACTTGGGTTGATTTAAATATAATTACAAAGAATTGTTAAGATGATGACAATGTGATTTGGAGGAAAATGTCCTTATTCTTAGGATAAACATGTTCAAGTATTGATGAGTAAAGTCTCATGTTCTTAGCAATTTATTATAAAAAAAAAATGATTCATCAGGAAAGATACAGCAGAAGGACTGAGAGAGAGAAAGAGACAGAGCAACAGCTCTGACAAGATGTTAGGAATTACTGAATCTGAGTGAAGGCCCTGTGAGTGTTTACGGTATTGTTCTTTGCACTCTTCTGTTGCCACCAGTCAAGATCTCTGGGAAACTAACTAACTCTGGGATGGAGATTAAGTTGCAGATTTAGGGAACGCTGAAGGAGTAAGGAAGCACAATCTACGGGATTGCTACGCTGAGATGGCCCTTCCTCTTTGACGCATGGTAGAGTGAGAGAGCAGGGCTATTTTTCTTCCTGCCACCAACTTAGGGTGTCAAATAGTCACTGAACATGGGCTGTCCTGGAAAGGGGCATGATGTTGAGTAAGCAATGGAGACAACAACTAGCAGCTAGGAGAAGAAACCCTTTGGTTATGAATGGAGGATTTGGGTGACACAGCACATTACCCATGGCATCAGTGTATTTGAAAATTTCCATAGTAAAATTTTGGGGTTGAAAGACACAAATATTGGGTTGTTTTTCCCTAAAAACATTGATAACTACTGGGATACACTCTTATTTTATTCTTACAGAACACCAGGAACACAATTGGCATGCTCATGTTAGAGATGAAGAATTTGAAGCAAAGAAAAGTCAAGTGGCCCAAGGTGAGTAGTAGGACAGGAATTCAAATCTAGACTGTGTCACTAGAACATAATAGGAACTTGATAAAAGCTTATTGAAAAGTGAATGAATGACCTATGTGCATATATGATTACATGACTGGTGTAACTCTACATCATGTACAACCAGAAGAATGAGAAGTTATACTCCATTTATGTATGATATATCAAAATGCATTCTATTGTCATGTATAAGTAGAACAAATTAAAAAAATAAAAGAAAAAATAAAAAAGAAGCGACTGAATGAAACTTTAGTTGGATACACTAGGAAATATAATTGAAAGATCCTTATAGCAAAAAATGTTCCTGGCCTTTCCTGGATATCAGTGTTCCCGTGGTTCAGTGAGAGCTGCCTTATGTGTGTGTGTGTCATACAAAATTAAAAGGACCCCAAAATGTGTCACTTGAGCTTCAGAATGTGGAGAATCAGTGAAGCAGCCAATTGTGTCCACATAGATGACCTTTCTCTCCCTGATGTGCTATGTGTCTCCAAAATGACCAGACTGGACCATGATTGCATGCTGCCATGGAAGTGCCACACTCCTGAGCCCCAGAGTGATCATGAATCTAACTGCTCATGCTTAGTTCCTTTTCTTCTGGTGACTTCTCTCTCAAGGATTTTAGCAGTGCTCTTAAATTTAGCTTCCAAAAGCCACTCACACATGTATGTGACCTCTGAGACACTCTACATCTGAACCCCTATTGTAGACATACTTGAGGTTTGTTTTCATTTCCCCTCCCAAAGGACTCTGTTTCCTATGTTAGTATGTATACTAAGGGGCAGGGAAAGGGGCACCATTGTTGTATGTGTACATACATATGTGTATATATGCATATGTATACACAGGTAAGTCTAGATTGCACACAGATATATGCAATTCCAGGCCTATAAACTGGAATGGTTAACTCTCATGTCACTTTTATGAAATATTCTAACTCCCCTAATCAGACTTAACAGCTTTGCCTTTTAGGTTTCCTTGAGCATAGTTATACATCTTTCATAACTCAGAATTTTAGTATAATTTGTTAGTTCATATATTTGTCTTCCCCACAAACTTGAGAACTCTTATGGATAAAAAGCCTTATGACTTCTTATTCATTGGATTTCTGGTGCCTAAAATGTAGTATATATACAAAACCATTTGTTATATGAATTAATGAATCAAAGAATCAGTAAGTCAATCAACTATATTATTAAGGGATGGCAATCCTGCAGGACACTGGTGTGTAGCAGAAAGCTCCAATGCAGCCCTACCTCCTACCTAGACAAGACTAACCAGTACTAGTCCTTCCAAGAAAACTTTTTTTTTCTTTTTTGAATGGAAGTTTTTGAAATTAAGACAGAAAAGAATTCCCATTTGTTCCACACAGAGACCACTGATGCTAAGAGCATTATTGTTTAATGTTAATCTGTAATTTTCTTCATGGTTCAAGTTTTTTCATTGCTTTCTTTTACTGTCCCTCAAGTGTGTGTGGATATGCACTTTTAATCTACTCATCCTGGCTAGTAAACTCTTCAGAGAAAGGACTGATCAATCTTTATGTAATTCTAACATATGACTGTGTTTAATCAACATTAGATTATAAGAAGCTGTAGCTGTTAGCGTAGAGAACTGCTTAGGGAATAAACCACTAGCTAACGAACAGACATCTCAGGGGTGGACTACATGCCATTATCTATGGTTGTGTCTCCAAACAACCCAGCATTTTAATAATTTGGCAAAGGTAGTTTTTATAATCATAAAAGATCTCAATGGTTGATCCTAAAGCGTTTGTCTGGTAGCTTTTAATTTCAACAGTACACCCAAGAATTTTGCTACACATATAGCCCTTCCCCTTTCTCTCAACCCTCCAAGACTCTGTTATGTTCCCTGGCACCTTCCTCTGACTGGGTCACCAAGTTCTCTGGTGCACCTCTCTCTGTACTCATTCCATGGCACCAGGAGGAAGGAAGAGCAACTTCAGTCTCAGAAAATATGGGGATCTATGAGCCTGATTCCTAAACAGTGGCAGGAGAAGAACTAGAATGTGGGGAGGAGAGATGAAATTAATACATTTTAGTGCTCACCAAAGTCCCAACATTGCACAGTGTTTCATTTAATTTCCCCAATACCCTGATTGTTCCCAGTTTATGGAAGAAAAACTAAAGCTCTATTTCCAAAGTCACACAACTGAGATGTGGCAGAATATAAGTCTGCCATCTCTGCTTCCTAAGTACACCCTTTTTCCATGATACCAGGCTAGGGCTTGATTCTTCTAATGACTCCATTCTCACCAGAGGATCAGCCTCAAATAAGCCTACTGAATGGAATATTTTGAGGATGATTTTTAAAGAATATCTTAGGAAAACATTTATCAAAAATAGAAAATACCAATCTTCACACTTTGGGGATGTATCCAGTAACAATAATTAATATATAATCCATATCTCTTGCTACAGTGGAAGAAGGTAAGCTATCACATCTCCCAGTATGATAGCTATGCTATGTCTCTTTTGGCTTAAATTTGCAGGGGAAGAATAACTTTCCCTCAACTCCACTCCTGGCCACATGTTTTAGATACAGATCACTTGGTGGAAAAATGCCAAATACAAAATCAAACAAACAAACAACAACAAATCCTTGTTCAAACTTTTTTAGACAAAAGGAAATTCATTGGAAGGAAATAGAGATATCCTACAGAACTCAAGGTGAGAAAAGTCAGACTTTCTAAGGGCTTGAAACCAGGGATTTATAGGAAGTGAGGAAAGACTCTTCCCTCTGTCTCTGCCCCTCCCTCTTTCTACAGTTTGGTTTCATACTTCATCTACTCCATGCAGTCCAACCTTCTCTGTTCTTTTCTTTTATTTGTTTGTTTGTTTGTCTTTTAACAGCAGAATGCATTTCGATTCACAGTACACAAATTGAGCACAATTTTTCATTTCTTTGGTTGTAAACAAGGTAGAGTCACACAATTTGTGTCTTCATACATGTACCTAGGGTAGTGATGTCCATCTCATTCCTCCGTCTTTCCTACTCTCATGTCCCCTTCTTTTTTCTCCCTCCCCTTTGCCCTATCCAAAGTTCCTCCATTTCTCCCATGCTCCCCACCCCCACTCCCATTATGGCTCAGCATCTGCTAATCAGAGAAAACATTCGGCATTTGGTTTTGGGGATTTGCTTACTTCGCTTAGCATGATATGCTCCAGCTCCATCCATTTAACTGCAAATGCCATGATTTTATTCTCTTTTAATGCTGAGTAATATTCCATTGAATATATATACCATAGCTTCTTTATCCATTCATTTGTTAGGAATCCAGGTTGCTTTCACAATTTAGCAATTGTGAATTGTACTGCTATAAACATTGAAGTGGCTGCAATACTGTGGTATGCTGTTTTTAAGTCTTTAGTGTATAGACTGAGGAGTGGGATAGCTTAGTCAAATGGTGGTTCCATTCTAAGTTTTCTAAGGAATCTCCAAACTGCCTTCCAGATTAGTTGCACCAATTTATAGCCCCACTAGTAATGTATGATTGTGCCTTTTTCCCAACATCCTCACCAACACTTATTGTTGCTTGTATTGATAACTGCCATTCTGACTGGAGTGAGATGAAATCTTAGATTAGTTTTGATTTGCATTTCTCTAATTACTAGAGATGTTGAACATTTTTCATATATTTGTTAATCAATTGTATTTCTTTTTCTGAGAAGTGTCTTTTCAGCTCCTTAGCCCATTTATTGATTGAGTTAATTGTTTTTTCGGTGTTAAGTTTTTTGAGTTCTTTATATATCCTGGAGATTAGTGCTCTATCTGATGTGCATGTGGTAAAAATTTGCTCCCAAAGTGTAGGCTCTCTTCCCCTCATTGATTGTTGCTTTTGCTGAGAAGAAGTTGTTAGTTTGAATCCATCCATTTATTGATTCCTAATTTTATTTCTTGTGCTTTAGAAGTCTTATTAAGGCAGTCCAATGTGATGAAGGTTTGGGCCTACTTTTTCTTCTATTAGGCGTTGGGCCTTTGCCAACCTTCTCTGTTTTGGCACGTAGTTGGCCCACATGTGAGTCCTCACCTCAGCTGTTCACCATTTCTCAGTTCCAGCACCTCACATGGTTCTTATCATGTCTCTAAGTACCCAACTCTAAATTTTCAGAAGATATTATCTGATCGGTCCAGCCTAGGTCACATATCCACCTCAATTCAATCCAAGGTGACAATAGAAAAAGGTGACTTGCTCCATTGATCTCTGTTCTCTGAGAAATATACGTGAGTAGAGTTTTCAAATAGGATGTAAACATAAGGAAGACGTGATTATAAGAAAAAATGATTGATTGTTTCTCTGATATAGGATGAGACCCAGGAAAGCCTATGAGAATTGATGGTGATGACTGAAGGGCCCAGAAACCAGAGAGGATGAACAAAACAATCCTCTATTAGCACAGATAGAAAAATGAAATGCCTATGAAGAGTAATGATCAGGACTATGATTACTTTAACCCAAATTATGTTTCTTTGCCTTCTTGACTCTTGGATTCCATCTCTTGCCATCAAAATCTGAATGTACATCACTATGGAAATGATGGACTGTGCATCTATTTAAAGGAATGAATTATATCAGTATGTGTGAAAGTGAGAATATATTCAGCATTTTATGAAACAAAGAAAGTTCAAAAATAAGATACATATCATCCTATTTTGTTTTAAAAAGCCCACAGCAATAACAACAGCAAAGCAAAGTTTAAAGCAGAAGTATATGTATGAGTGAATAAGGAACACCAGACAATTGACTATTTTGGTGAAGGGGAGGTAGGTAGGATTGGAGAGGAAAAGGTAGTTAGATACTCAATATTTTTAATATGCCTCTAAATTCTAATTTATTAATTTAATTATTTAATTTAATGTTTAATTTATTAGAAAACCCATTTTATAATTATTTTTTAAGTTTATAGACTAAAAAGATAACTCTAAATTCTATATTTAAAGTTCAATTCAAATCCTACCATTTCTGACCTCTCCAGATAACCACATACAAATGAGCTCTCTGTTTGCATGAACCCCCATAGAATGTAGATTCTGATATTTTGCCTGACATGATAACTATTGATTATTTCTCCTATCCCTATGCTCACACTATCAACTCCACTAAGGCACTATTTTTGCACACTTCTAAAATGATGTTTTGTATGGAAGAGGTACTAATTAATTCTCTATTGAATAGAATTAACTCAATACTCATCACTTTTCCTAACACATCTTCTATGTTGTCTTTAAAAAGGTAGATTTCCCTCCCAGCACTTTGGGAGGAGAATTGTGAGTTCAAAGCCAGTCTCAGCAATGGCGAGGTGCTAAGCAACTCAGTGAGACCCTGTCTCTACATAAAACACAAAATAGGGATGGAGATGTGGCTCAGTGGTCAAGTAGCCCTGAGTTCAATCCCCAGTACCAAAAAAAAAAGCAGATTTCCTTAAGAATTTGCCCTAGCTTGTAAACACAACAATATCTATTGATTTTATTTTTCTACTGTAAGTGTATTGTTTTCTACCATGTCAAGGTGACTTATATTTTGGTTCATAATTTAAGGGGAAATCAGGTGAGTATTTTTTTTAATATTGTAAGCAAAAGCAGCAAACTCCACACTCCAAGTAGACATGTGCCTTTAAAATTAATCTGGGGAAACCCAGCTGATCTTCACAGGCACAGTCCAGTAAGCCTGGGTCTTGAAAAACCAAAACTGATTAATCCTGTCAGAGATGAATTGGCTGATGTCAAACTCTTCCAAATTATACCCATACTTGACCTGTTGGTCTCCTTCTGAATGAATTTCATTACTGAGAAACCATCATTCTAGGAACATATACTTAAACATTTAATAAATCTGTGTTCAGAATCCTGGAGCATAATTAAACCTTTGATGAAAGTCAAAGAGAATGGGAACAGAACCAAGGAGAACACAGAACAAAGGAGAGAACAGAAGGGAAGATGTTTGCGTGGAGTTTACAGGAAGAAAGGCTGAGTCCTTTCGGCCATGATTTCACTTGAATCCAGTGACAGACGATTAAATGAGACTATAGCCAATTTCAATGAACATTTAAGAAGCGTCCAAGGAATTAGATCAAGGCACTTCCAATAACGCTTGCAATGGAAGCTGACCTTGGATTTACCCATTGCTATCTAATTGTTTATTGCGAGAACAGTTTGTCTCAGGGCATTAAGGACTAATGAATAAAACACATACGTGTAAAAATCACTGGAATGGAAAAGACTTTTGTGGAGAGAATCATGTGCTAGATTCCGAGGTGACAATCTGGGTAATGTAGTGAGGGGCAGGAAGATATTGTGAGAAAACAATGGGCGACGGGCCAAGAGACCTATATCTGGTCCTGTCTTTGCTACTGAAAGTGTTGTGTGACCTTGAACACTTCATTTTGCCTCTTAAGAGCCTTAGGTTTTCATTTTAAAAACTCACAGTGATGCCATTTGTTTCTTAAACTGCAATGTACAAATAAATCACCTGGGAATCTTGTTAAAATTGCAGGCTTTGACTTAGTAGACTAAGGAAAAAAGTGGAGATTTCTAACAAGCTCCTGGGTGATCCATAGATCACACTTGGGGAAGCAAGGACTCAGATGGTCTCAGAATTCCTTTCCAGCTTTAAAATTTTGATTCCCAAATCAGAATATTCACCTTCTTGCATAAATCCCACTGAGATTATCCCCCTTTCTGGCCTAGGTTGGCCTCTGTCTTCAGAGATTCAGTTTTCCTTCCTTCCCCACTCAACAAAGCCACAATTCCTAGGATCACTTGGGATTCTCCTCCTCAGCCAGATGGAGCTGGAAGCTGGACAGTGTGTCCTCTTCCACCTCCTAAGCTGGGAGGCAAGCACAGAGACCCTTTTCACTTTCCAAGATTTTATTGCTCATCATTTGGAAAAAACACAAGGGGAAGTAACAAAAGCTCCAGAAAGTTTATTAATATTCTGGAAATTTTCTTCCAGGACTTTTCCCTGTGCTTGTATACAGATGTTTTATGAAAATGGGAATTATGGTAAATTATTTGTTTGAGTTTGCCACAAAATTATGTTATTGTTTTCTCATTTTATGGAAATTTATTTGAGAATGTGATTTTAATAACTTTATAGTTTTCCATCAGAAGAATGTTCATTATTTGCACAGCAATTTTTAGACATTTGTTGCCAATTTAAATGATTGCTTATTGCTCTTATAACTACCATTTATAAAGCACTTAACTATATGCCAGACCCTGTGCTAAAGGCTTTACATATATCATCTCATTTATTCCTCATGCTTATCTTTCAAGCTGAGCTTCATTATGAATTCTATTCCATTGAGAAAGAAATTGAGACACAGAGAAGTCAAATGATTTCATTAGGTTCCCAGCTAGTTGTGGCAGAGGTAGAACCACAGGAGTCTGTCCGACTCCAAAGCCAATCTTAAAACCACTGCCTGAGAATATCTCCTATAGGATACTCAGTGTCACCTCAGTACACTGCAGAGTCCACACCATCAAAAACCCTCTCACCAGATGTGGTCTTTTGATCTTAGACTTCCTGGCTTTTAGAACTATAAGAAATGAACTTCTTTTCTTTATAAATTTTCTAGTGTCAGGATTTTTGTTATAGCAATAGAAAACAGTAACTATACAAGTTTCTCTCAAATTGTCGTTTTCACTTAATATATCCCAAGCAATGTTCCAAAGCAAAACATGTGACTTTAATTCTTTTTAAACAACTCTATAGTATGCCATAATATGAACATATAATAATCGATTATTTCCTATAAAGAGACATGCATGCTTATAAGTTTTAGAAATTACTAATGATGTCGCATTAAATATCCATATGTGACTTTATGTGCCAAGGTTTATATTTATTTAAGGTAGTTTCTGCAGGGGTTATGGTCCGGCCCAAACCAGCAGGCCAAAGAGGCACCCCCACATTCACCTCTCAGTGGAAGTCAGGAAGAGTTGGAGCCGACTGGCCACCCGTTCTCAGCCCTCCCCTGATCACATTCGCAGAACCAACAGTAAACCAATCACATCCTTCTTCTTCTGTGCCCTCCACGCCCACATACTTTCTCAGCAGCTACTCCCCATCTTAAGGGCGCAGCATGAAGCTAGCTCCCCACAGTTTCTATAATCCAGATTATTGGTTCAAAGAGGATGCATATTTTCAGTTTCAATATGGAAGGCCAGATAATTATTCCTGCAGTACTAGGCCAAGGCACAAGCAAGCAGTATGTAAAAGTGCCCATATACCCACACCCTTACCACCTTATCAAACTTTTACATTATTTCCAGTCTGGTGGGCTAAAAAGAAAACATTTTGGTGTTTTGATTGGCATTTTCTTTATTACTAGTGAGGTTAAGTGCCTTTAATATTTTTTTTTCAATGAATTGTAGGAAACTTGCTCTAAGTAAAATACTAGATTAAAAGATGTGAACATTTTAAAGGTGCTTGACAGTCAGCCAAATTGCCTTCCAGAAGTGATGAAACAACTTACCCTCCCACAAGCAGCTCATGAAACCTATTTCACCAAACTAGGCATTGTGATTCTAAAAAGAAAACAGAAGTCATTGCCAGTTTGAGAGCCTCTGTTGATTTACTTGGGCATTTCTCACTTTCCTGTCAGAAGGCCAGGTGGGGAGCTCTATCCTACAGGGAAAGCTGGGGTAGAAGGAGGGCCCTTGGTCTAGGAAGGGTAGCCAGGAGCTGTGGTGGGAGAAGGTTAAAGGAGCTTCTAGGAACACAGTGGAATCATAGGATGAGCACTTGTCTGTGTCCAGGAGAATTGAGAGCTGATTTAGACCGAGAGGTTGAGTTTACCTGATTTTTGCCATGATGATTGGACAAGATTCTGTGGGAGAGTATATTGAATGACCTTGACTTGTCCTGTCTGTAATATTCTAGGAGCAGTAGCCATAAATGGGCACAAGTGATTTGAACGAAACTGAATTGAACAGATACTGCTCAACTGTAGCTCTAAGCAAAGCCTCAGCCTGCAGAATGGCATTCTTGCATTAACTCTGATACAGATGATACAGAGGCTGTTCATGCAAATCCTAAAGCAGGGTAGGGTGTAAGTGTTTTGAGAAACACATTGAGCAACACGATTAAGATAATGGCTTCTTGCAGGTAGTAGGACCAAGAATGGCTTTCTGGAAAGAGGTCAGGAGGTTAGAGAGGTGCCTGAGTCCTAATGAAAAAGACATTATGCTTCCTCACCCCCAGAGCTTCAGGCATCAGGTTGGAAACCCTTGCTAATCTGTGGGTGGTCTTCACAGATCCATTGGTGGATCTCATATTAGTCCTAGATTAATCAGATAATCAGATAAAATAGGAAATGAAAGCTGGCTGTGGTGGTGTACGCCTGTAATCCCAGCACTTTGGGAGGCTGAGACAGGAGAATAGTGAGTTCAAAGCCAGCCTTAGCAACAGTGAGGCACTAAGCAATTCAGTGAGAACCTGTCTCTAAATAAAACACAAAATGGGGCTGGGAATATGGCTCAGTGGTCGAGTGTCCCTGAGTTTAATTCCCGGTACCACCAAAAAAAAAAAAAATAGGAAATGAATAAAATGAATATGAAGGACATATCCAATACAGAGTGAAATAAAGTTAATCTGTGATCATTGTCTAAATTAAGACATACATAAAATACCATAAAATGACTGCAGATGAAGCCCCCAGTCCAAGTTCCAAGAACATTTTAGAACTCCATATTCTATCCTGAGATACTGCTTGCCAGGTTCTGTGGAAATCTCAAAATTAGAATCTGAATTTTCTGGTAAGTACATCTAGAAGGGGAAGTCAGGATTGTTTTAATTGAATTAAACTCCCACTTCACAATACTTACTATCAGTTATACACTGAACCCTGAACATGGCAGATGTTTGACACATTGATTTGGTCTAATTTGATGTGTTAATATGGTGACTTCATTTTATATTTTGAAATTTGATTAAGCTCTTAAGTATGCATTCGCTACATCCATGAGGACAGTGATATCCTCTGTCCCCAAACGCTTTGCTTTCTACCTCTCCAGCTATTCACAACATTAAGAGAACCTCTTGCCTGTTCACCTAGAGTGAGACTCCATGATCCTCCCATAAAGGCTTATAAGGAAAGAAGAGGTAGGAAGCTTGGAACACCTTTTGGGTTCCAGGCCTCATTTTCCTAAGTTCCTCCATCTCCTCCCTGCTTCTTTCTTTCCCTTTTCCCCTAGATTCCCATTTAACCAGAAAACTTACAAGAAATGGAAACCCTTCACTACTGTAAGGTCTCTTCTTCAAATATCCCATTTGTAAAAAGCCACATTTCTGTGCATGACTCCATCTGTGAAGACAAACTAAGTTCAAGACAAAATTAACACAGGCTGTTTATTCATAAACTTGCAGTGAGGGAACCCATCTGCTGTTTGCATTTCAGTGGGGGTTTAAGGCTGTCAGAAAAGAGGGTATGTTTTGTACAATAAAAAGAAGTACAAGAATCTGATGGTCAGACTCTCTATTGTGAGGTGGGATGTAGAAGCTGGGGGGACTCAGATCTTTGGGTACTTTCAGCAATCCTTGGTCAGCTGCAAAGGGGCGAGAGAGCAGTTTGGGGACATTTCAAAAGAGGAAGGTTGTTCATTGTTAGGATGGACAGCTTTCTGGGGCTGGCCATTTCCTGGAAGAAGTGGGAATCAATAGGGTGCTTTCTTTATGGTCCTCATGAGAAGCTAACCACCTGGCAGGAAGTCTCTCATATCAAAAGCCAGTAATGGAAGAATAAATTATTATTAATATTTGGCTGGAAGATAATTCACTAACATCTTGACATTAGACTACAGTAAATGATAATTGGGAAATGTATCAATTAAAAGGAGATTATGCTTCCTTTTAGATATCTAACCCCACTATGTACATAAAGTCCAAAATTTATCAGAATGTCCTATCTTTTGGGCACCCTGGAGCAGGCAAATATGTTTCCTATAGTCCTTCCTGGTTGTCAACTTCAACACAGGCTTTAAAATGCTACCCTTCACTTTCCACAGGCATCTATTGCTCAGCTCCTTTCCTGCACCTGCAGAAAGGCTTCTCTCTGGCCTTTGTTATTCTCATTTGTTCTCCTGGAGGTTCCTTAACCTAAGAGGATGGTGAAGAATAGGTTGAAATTCTTGGAAAAGATTTATTGAAAGTAGGGGATGGCAGAAGAAAACATAAAACAGAAAACATAAAACAGAAAACATAACCGTCCTGATGTTCAGGAGTACAAGACCTAGGAGGTCCTGAGGAGGCTATTCGTGACTTAGTGCCAGCTAGCCACCTTCTTGAAGGGAAAACCTTTCTTCTATCCAGAGAGCATGCCCTATGGCATGTCTCCTGAAGAAAAGCCAAGAGCAACCATGATAAGGCCTTCTCCACAGAGGAAGAAATGCCCCCTTGCAATCCTTGCCAACCTCTGACAGCTCCATTCCCTGTCCCAGGATTGACCTTGGCTTCCTCCAAGAATAGATGTCAGCTGTGATGCTCATTCCCCTCAGGGAAGCTCCACCCCACTCACACACACTCACAGGGGTGTGGTCTTACCCTCTGCTTTAATCAGGACAACTAAATTACACAAGAACACAGCCATTCAGCCTCAGGAGTTCAAGATGAATAAGACCAAGGAATTTTCCTTCATGAGGATCCCACACTCTAGGAGTTGTGATGTGCAAGGACTTTCATACACATTACTTTCATTTCTGTGCACAGCTCTATATAGTAGAAGTTGCTACCTTCATTTTACAGATGGAAAAACCAAGTCCAAAGAAGTTAAGTAACAAGGCCAGGATCACTCTGCTGGAAAGCCACAGACACAGAATTTGAACTTAACCCTTTCTGCCACTTCCACATAGCTAGAGGTAAAGCCAATTGTGACTTAAAACAGCCCTTCTGCTTGTCTGCCAGATGCTCTGCTGTGTCCTTTCACTGACTACCCTATTAACTCTTCTCTCTTTCTATTTATCCTCCCCCTACTTTGACTTTTCAATCAGAATCCCACTCTCCTCCCTTGCCTCCTCCCCCTCTTCATCATCTTTCCCTCTCCTCTGTGTAGTCCTCCTTCATTTCTTAAATTTAGAACAAAGGTTTTGTTTTCCCGTCCATTTAGCAATCCTACTTATGAGAAGTGACTGGCAGTATGACTGAGGGGTGAGTCCATGTCTTTTCCTGGGAGTACTTTTGCTTTCCAAGGAGACCAATGTGGTTGTCACTGAGCCCAGATCTCTGGTACAGCTTAATTTCTTCTAAAAATGTCAGAGTGCAAGGGCTGTGTCCATATAAATACTGAAACTGTGAGCATAAGTTACAGGTCCTTGGAGAAGAAAAGTTGCCTAATTGGGTGGCCAGTTTCCAAAATCCCCCTTGGTAATCCTTCCTTGTGACTGTTTCTCTTTTACAAAATAGTTTCCAGAAGAGTTTGGAATTTGCCTTCAGAGGTGTCAGAGCACCTATCAAAAAACACACTCCAATAGCAAAATTATCTGAAACAAATTATTACTGGAAGCAGCGAGTACAGGGCCTGGATCCAAATGCTGGGAATATGCTTCCAACTGTGGCCCTTTAAGGCATTACAGGAAAATAATAGTCTTCTACATCTTTCAGAGTTGTTATTATTGTTGTTGACGAACTGGAGGACTAATTAATTATGTCTGCAACATAAAACAAAGATTTAAAAATACGTAATGAATTTGGGTTAAAAATTCTACTATCAAAAGAGGAAAGGAGAGCCACAGCTTCTAAAAGGGAGCCTCTCTAAAAGATAGAATTGCAGGATGATAGTTCAACTTTCTCCTGTCCTGTCAAGTGAGCAAATTACTTCTCTTGTGTGTCCTCTAACTCTCCCTTTCACTGTGCCTAAATAGATGCTATTTGTAATTCCATGGGGCAAAGAATGCATGGGGAACATCATGAAAGATGAGGTGGCCTCCCAGGGTTTGCCAGCCCTGTTCCAGGGCTTCCTCCTGGTTCCCCAGGAAGAGAAGAAAGAGTTTCCACCTTGATTCCCAGAGGACTTGAAACCCACTTGGGTCCATTGTTAACAGGTTGCTTTTGGCTTCTTTTGCTTGAAGTTGAAACTCTGGAAGTTTTATAAATGGATAAGCAAGAAAGGATGTACTTGGAGAAAGTAAGGAGGTAGGTTGTTTGTAGGGATTATATCATTGATTCTCTGAGCATAAGTCTTGTACCAGTGGGTAATCTTTTGTTTTATATTAAAATGTTTGTATATCGTAGTCTGTTTGCCCCAGCCATCCCATAGTATTCCTTCTGGATTTTTACATTTTCAGAGAAAAGTCTTAGTTGTGACCTATAGGCCTTACAAGAACAAAAATGCCTAGATTTTAAGAAATTCTCATCCTAAAGACAAATATAATCAAACTTTTTTTCAGCTTTACTGAGGAATAAGTAGGAAATAATAATTGTATATATACTAAATATAAAGTGCAATGTTTTTATGTATGTATATGTTTTTAAATGATTTCCATACTCAAGCTACCCATTACTTCACATACTTTGTGTGTGTGTGTGGTGTGTGGTGTGAATACTTAAGATCTACTTTCTTAGCATACAGTACATTATTATTAACTATAGTAACCATGCTATGCATTAAGTCTCTAGAAATTTTTCATGTTATAAATACATGTTTGTGTCCTTTGGCAAGCATCTCCCCATTTTTCCCAACACTGACTCCTGGTAACTGCCCTTCTACTCTATTTCTATGTGTTCCACTTTTTTCAATTGTGCACATAAGTGAGATCATGTAATATTTGTCTTTTCTGTGTCTGGCTTATTTCAATTAGTGCAATATCTCCCACTTTCACCTGTGTTCTTACGAATGGCAGAATTTCCTTCCTTTTTAACACACATTGTGTGTGCACCTGTGTGTTGTAGTTTTTTTATCCAGTCATCCATTGATGGACATTTAGTTGTTCCCATAGCTCAGCTATTGCAAATAACACTCTACTGTGATGCAGAGCTCTCTTCAAGATACTGGTTTCATATCCTTTGAATATATGCCCAAAAGTGAGATTGCTGGATCTTATGGTAGCCCTATTTTTTAATTATTTTCAGAAACCTTTATACTTTTTCCATAAGAAATGCAACAAATTAAAATCCCATCAACAATACATAAGAGTGACCTTTTCTTCATATCCTCATCAACACTTGTAATCTTCTTTATGAGAATATTCATACTAGCCGGTGTGAGGTAATATCTCATTGTGGTTTTGATTTGTATTCCTCTGGTAAATAGTGAGGTTGAGCACCTTTTAATATACCGGTTGGCCATTTGTATGAAATAGGACCA
Organism: Geosciurus inauris; assembly: GCA_004024805.1. Lineage (NCBI taxonomy): Eukaryota > Metazoa > Chordata > Mammalia > Rodentia > Sciuridae > Geosciurus > Geosciurus inauris. The sequence goes on from PVHX01010974.1 coordinate 43,821, forward strand.
ATATTAATTGGAGCTGGTAAAAATGAAATTCCACCTCTAAAAACTGATTCCTAACTCACTAGAGATCTAGGTTGCCAGAGATCGAAATTACGAAAAGTCAGTAGCATTCCTCTTTAGCCACAAAATCCCACTATAAAATACAATCAGAAATTAGATAACATTCACCATAGCAACAAACATTACAAAGTATATAGGACAAAACTAAGAACATGTAAGAATTATATGTTCTGTTAAAGCTTATGAAAAATCCTGACTAAATGGGAAGAGTTTGTTCTTTTGCATGGGACAACTTAGTTTTGTAAAAATGGTCAATTCTTGCCAAAATTTAACTAAAATTTAATACAATACTAATCAAAATTTATTCTAGTTTTGTTTCAAGGAACGTAAAAATGTTATTTTGAAATTCATGTTGGAGAATATATTCTTCTGTGAATAGCCAAATCAACTTGGCTAAAAGAAGGATCAAAGAGAATAGAGAGAACTTGCTTGTCAGCTACGATCATACAACAAAACCTAGTAACAAAAACATTATAGTACTAGTGCAAAAACAAACCAGTAGAATAACAGAATAAATTACTCAGAAGTATACTTGTGCACAAAAGGGAACCTAATTAAATGGTAAAAGTAATACCATAGAACAATAAGTCTAATAAAAGCCAATTAGAAGATGTTGAGGAAAAACTATTGAAGATTAGGGGAAGATGCTCAGCCGATTAAACACCAAAAGGAAAAGGAAACACAAATATTGCCACATTTGTGGGTTTTGCTCCATTTATGTAAAATGAGAAGATAAGTTTTTAAAACATGTGACAATTCTTTGAAGAGGATAAAATGTCTAAGTGTCCTTGTTATGTTTGTAATGCCACTGCAGTGGTGTCACTGGCTGCATTAGAGTGTGGATGGAGAAGAAAAACACAAATGCGGTCCACGTGCACTAGTGTCCCATAGGCATCTGGTGAGGATACGAGCTCACTAAGCCAGTGTGTTGCTCCCACCTCCAAGTTGGAGACTACCCAGGATAGCAAGAGCAGATTCAAAGGGCAGGAAGAGGGCTGCGAGTTGACAGAAAGCAGGCCTGGAGTTTATTGGCATGTGGATGGAGCTGACCTGAAGGAACTGGGTCAGTGTGGATCCTCCCATTCCAATTCTGTTTCAGGCATTACTTTTAAATAGGGATTATGGGAGTAACTGTTTTAACTGACTTGATTGGTTAATGTGTTCAAATAGTTGTCATCTTTTGTCCTTGAGTTGACCATACTCCCCAGATGTTTTGGCCCAGCCTCCAGTGACCTCAAGTCACACAGCATAGACTTAGTGCATTCTGTCAGAATGAGAGGCCTTGGGCCACCCAGAAGAAGGCCTTCACCCTCCATGCCCACTGCAGCTCTGTCCACTGGCTCATGTGGAAGGCTCAGATTCATTCTTCACGACACACATGCAACACTATTACTTCAAATACCAAGGACTGTCAACTTCTGTTGTACTGAAATGTTGGATCAAAAATTCCTTGAAATAAGTAGGTCATCAGTGTTCAGGATGTGATTGTTTTTTAAGGATTTGGTTGCTGAAACAGAAGTTTTACTCATCAGAGAGTAATTTTTATTCCAATTTTTTTAATTTTTTTTTTTTAGTTGTACATGGACACAATGTCTTTATTTTATTGCTTTGTACGTGGTGCTGAGGATCGAACCCAGGGTCTCACGCATGCGAGGCAAGCGCTCTACCGCTGAGCTACAGTCCCAGCCCCTTTTATTCCATTTTTTAAACGTAAATTGTCAACTAATTTTCTCTCCTTTCTTTATCAGTTTGCCAATAGAGGCCAAGGCTAAGTCCTCCCAAAGTGACCGCTCTTCGGGGATTATGTTTCATGTGACCCAAAACCTCTTTTTTTTCTTTTTTTTTTTTAAGTAAATTTTATTATTTACTCTTGAGCCTTACAAAATGACGTTATGGGATACATATAGATAGTAAAGTGGTTACTATAGTGAGCTATCTTTTTTAATTAATTAATTTATTCTACTTAGGTACACATGATGGCAGAATGCATTTTGATGGATTGTACACAGATGGAGCACAGCTTTTCATTTCTCTGGTTGTACATGATGTAGAATCACATCAGATATGCAGTCATACGTGAAGCTAGGGCTATGACGTCCATCTCATTCCACCGAGGCAGTATGATACAATGAGAAGCACATGGACTTTAGAATCAGCCAGGCTCTGTCTTGCCTGCCTCTGCTTCTCTCTGGCTGTGATCTAGGGCAAATTATTTAACCTCTGTTCCTTGGTTGCTGCTTCCACAAAATGGGGAAATAATATCTGGCCCCCGGTTATCATTGTGGAGATTAAATAACACAGTAAAGATAAAAGTGTTTGGGCCTTGTATATATCAAATACCCAAAGGTAGTTCTTGGGATTTGTTTGTTTGTTTGTTTATATGTGTTATGTGGCACTAGGCAAGATGTCAAAGTTAAGTCACGTTCCACCATGGGGAAATCTGGGCCAATTGGCTAATCTGCAAAATTCTCTTTTCTATAAAAGAGAGAATATTTGTTTTTGCTCTTTTTACATAAAAATCATCATTTATGTTGTAGATATATTGGATTTGGTTGTTTTTTTAAGTATAAGGTGGAACTTGAGTGGGCACATTGAGTCCCCACTGCCCAAAGAAGAGGCTCAGGCCACTGCTTGCCTCATATGCACATGCTGGCAGGTGAGTGGCAGCAAAACTCTAATTCTATAAGACAGTCCATCAGACAGTTGCAGGGGAAGGCACAGGATTCCTCCAGCTGGTAGTCCCCTCACAGCAGCCATTGGAAGTATTTGGCATCTAACTCTGCAGCTTGCATTTAGGAATAGGTCTTTCACTGCCCCAAAAAAAGGTCTGAAAAACATGTTTTCTCCCCTGAGCCCCAGAACATTCCTTCTTCTAGAAAGCTGAAAGAGCTAAAATGGTCCTCTTCTGCTTCTTCAGATACCCCTGGTTCAAACTACCCTTGCTCATTCTAAAAATATATAATTAGTTGATTTTGACCATCCAGTGGCACTCTTAAGTACCTTACTCTGCCAGGCCCTATAAAAATGATTAAGCCTCAGGGCAGCCCTAAATTAGCTGTAGAAGACACTAGCCAGGACTGCACCAATCTGACACTTTGGGGCCTGGGCTGATTCTGCCGGATCCCCCAAGTGAGGTTTGACCAGCTAGGCACAGCCAGTGCTGGATGCTTCTGCTAGCTGAGACCCATTTTTCTTGACTCCATGCTCTAGAGAATGGGCCTTTACCTTCTGTATTAAACTTTCTTGCTTTGTTTCCAGATTTCATTTTGTTCTCTCTCATCTCTTCATGTCCTACCCTCTTTCTGAATTACTTCCCTCCAAATTGCTCCTCCATATTTCTTCTTCACCTAGTACAATCGCATTTGCCCTTTAAGTCTTAGAAGTGTTTCATCTTCTAGGAAGCCCCCCCTCCTTCCCTCCCCAATAGCAGGTCAGGGTTAGGGGATCTTCTTCCCCATCTCAGAACACCCTTAACTTCTCCTATCAGATCATTCACCATGGTGAGCAGTGATTGCGTACTCATGTGCCTGGAAACTCCACTAACCAAGAAGCTCGGGGAAACTAGGCACATCGATATCATCCGCCATGGTATTTTTGGAGCTCCAGGTGCCATGTTGGTAAAAAGGAACTAATAATGTCTTTAAAATTTAAAGACATGAAGCTCTTTTGAGTTCCTTTACAGATGTGAGATTTGATTACATAAGCATGTATCAGAGAGAAAGAGAAACAGTTGGGAAAAAGTCCAGGAAGGGGATCAAACCCAGCCTGGTTCATTGGAGTCCTGGTGATTCTAATGCCCTAAACATGTGAATGATAACAAACTACAAATTTTGCAACCTGTTTTTCTCTAAGCAGGTGGTGGTTTTGAATCAAGTTCACATATTTTGGACTTCAGTATCAATTCTTATTGACAAGTAGTTTGGGATTAAGGAAAACAAGCAGGGATTAAAAAGACAAGAGGCATCTCAGACCCCAAGATTTTTCTGGCATGTGATATTTTGATGTTAAGGTAGACAGATTAGAAATCTGTGGATTGCATTCCTCATGAGTTATGTAAATTTTTGAAATCAAAGGGAAAAGTTCTCTGTGAAAATGTGTTTTGCATTTGGTTGAACCAAAACTGTACAGAGACCTAAATAGTGGTTATTCTGAAAATAGCTGTTTTTTTTTCTTCTGTCCCCATTTAAACTTCTTTGTCTTGTTTAAATTTTGAAGGAAGAGTAGAAGCTTTGGAATGTGAGATTCAAACAATCTGCAAAACATAAACTATTAGTCAAAGTTGCTTAACATTGTAAACCTGGGTGTGCTCACCTTCAGAAAGACAGTCACAAGCTTTACCTGGCAGGTTACTGCGAGAATTAGTTTATGTTAACACAATACTTAGCCCAGCACCTGGAGAATATAGTTAGCAGCTTGGTATTATAGCATTTTTGCTAAAAGCATTTCTTCTGTAACACGCACACACACACACACACATTTTCTTTAAAAAATAAACTAAATCTCAAGTCAAACCACTGTTTTAGGAGTACAGGTGGCTTCTCAGTAAGATGTTTAACTTCTATGCATAAACTTCTCAATAGTTTTTTTGTTTTTTAATTTTCCTTGTATCAGTAACTACTAACCATTACTTATTTGTTCATAAAGAAGCCAGTAATAGAAATTACCTGGCTACAAGCACATTGTCTTGGAAAATCATGGACAACTAACATAAAAGCAAAGGAAAGGCTATAAAAATAGATCTTAGTAAGGACAGGAAGCAAATCAGCTCTGACATGATGGGATGCAGGAACTACCTGCCATTAGGGAGAAGTATGTGGCTCATAGTCAAAAAGCTTAATTTAAACATGCTCTTAGATTAGTGTTTTCTCGATCTACTATCATGTAAAAATATTCTGAACAAGTTATTTCAGGGAAGCAATGCTCTCCCACCAGCTGGAAATGGCATTGACTAATGGCCTTCACTTTTTTTGCTTGAAATTATGGTTAACCTAAAATTTAGGCATGGGAACTATGAGACAAAATGCTTGTTCCTAAGATTTTAATATTCTATACTTGGGATTTACTTGGTGACCATTGAGTGATTAAGAATATATAAACTCTAAATTTTATTTGACTTGTAATTTTTTCTAAGCACTGACCTGTAAGATTAATTTGTGTTACTTTAAATATTTATTAAAATTTTGCTATGAAATTGCCCAAAATGGATTTTTTAAATTAATTTTGAGTAGATGATTTTGAGTAGATAATCAAATGGTAGGATGAATTTAGGAGAAAAATCAATAAATATCAAACTTTTAGTTAGGCTTTGTATGTATGATATTACTTGAACTGAAGCAGTTGATTTCTGTCCTGTGTCATTCCAGTAAGCACTTGTCTCTAAAGTACGTGGGATGCCTGGGTGCTCTGGTGCTCAGACACAGGAATGGTTTCCAAGGAGATATTATAACAAATTCTGTTGGTGTCAGGGTGTAAGTAAGCAATGCTGAATCACCTCCTTTCTAAGCTGCGCTGGTGCCTTAGCTGAGAGGAGAAAGGCTTATAACAAAGTGAATTTATAAAAAAAAGTTGAACAGGATCTGTATCTGGGCCATATCTCACTGAAGCCCTTTCAGAACATGATGTGAATCTACGTGTCAGAGGCCAGGCTTCTCTACACCATCAGGGCCCTTTTCACCTAGTGGGAGTGCTAGCAGCAAAGAGAAGGTTCCCTGACGAGACCATTCTTGTGCACAGCTTTAGGTCTTCTCAACTGCTCTTCTTCCTCCATCCATGATGCAGCAGCCACTTGTAGGCAGGCTTTCACCTGCCCGGTGCAGGTTCCACCTGACAGCACCTACCTTCGGCCCCCGCACTCTTGCTACCTGCCCTACAGTCCCTCTGGAAGTATGGGGACATACGGAGGAGCTGATGGACAATGGATATCCCCTTCCGTTCCTTGGGTGATTGTAGGTTTTTCAGTAGGTCCCACAGGATGGAGCACAATGCAGTCGATTCAACATCTATCTCTTTTTCTCTCCCTCCCTGCTTTGCTTCCTTGTCTCTGCCTCCTACTCCTGGAGATCATTCTGTAAATCAACTACTCACATACACGCCTCTGCCAGGCTACTTAGTGGGGAGCTTAGGCTGAGTCAACTCCCCAGGATTGTCCTCTTAAGTCAGCTTACTCTCCTTGCTCAGATCCCTAAATAGGATCATAGTTTATCTCTTAAGACTTAAATTTCAATGACAGATTAGAGTCGTTCAGTTTTCTCACAGATAACCAAATATTTTCAATGACACGCAAAATAATACCACTTTCCTATAAATGGCACCTTGTTTTCAGAATTTGATTATTTTATTGGGCACTCAAAATTAAATTCTTATTTTTTTGTAACCTTATTAGCACAACCTTCCTATAGAATCTATAGCCCATCTGGCAGACATCCTGGACAGATAAGCTGGCTCACCAACTTCATGAATAAGGAAATAAGGTTGAGAGTAAGTCAACAAGAACTAACTTCTCTTGACAGGAACCTTAGGACCTTATGACTTAGAAGATTGGGTAGAGGTAAATGGGCAAATGAACTAAACAGACATTTCTCAAAAGAAGAAATACAAATGGCCATCAAATATGTGAAAATATTTTCAACATTTTTTAAAAGCAGGGAAATTCAAAATTACACTGCCATTTCATCTCACTCGATTTAGAATGGCAGTCATCAAGGATACAAACAATAAAAAATGCAGGAGAGGATGTGGGGGAAAAGAAACACTTTTATACTGTTGGTTGGATTATAAATTAGTACAACCACTATGGATATAAGTATGGAGGGTCTTCAAAAGAGTAAGAATGGAACCACACAATGATGCAGCTATACCACTTCTCAGTGTATATCCAAAAGAATGTCAGCATATTGTAGAAATACATGTATACCCATGTTTCTACCAGCACAATTTACAATAAAAAAAACTATGGAACCAGCCTAGGTGTCCATCAGCAGATGAATTGATAGAGAAAATGTGGTATACACAATGGAATTTTACTCAGTCTTAAAAAGAACAAAATTATGTCATTTGCAGGAAAATGAATGGAAATTGAGAGCCTTATGTTAAACAAAATAAGCAAACTCAGAAGCCGGGCGCGGTCACTCAAGCCTGTAATCCCAGCACTTAGGGAGGCTGAGACAGGAGAATCATGAGTTCAAAGCCAGCCTCAGCAATGGCGAGGTGCTAAGCAACTCAATGAGACCCTGTCTATACATAAAACACAAAATAGGGCTGGGGATGTGGCTCAGTGGTCGAGTACCCCTGAATTCAATCCCAGGTACCCCCCCCAAAAAATAAGCAAACTCAGAAAGTCAAGAGATGTATGCTTTCTCTCTCGTATGTAGAAGCTAGAGAGGGAAAGGGGGAAAGCAAAGGATGTTATGAAAATAGAAGGGAGACCAGTAGAGACATGAAATTAGAGGGAAGGAGGAGGAAAGGGGAAAGGGAAGTACCTGAAATGAAATAGACCAAACTTTGCACTGTGTAGGTACAAATATATCACAATAAAGCCTACTATCATGTATAATTAAAATTCTCCAATAAAATTATTGTTTAAACTTTTGAAAAAAAAAAAGATTGGGCTGGGCACGGTGGTACACACCTGTAATCCCAGTGGCTGGGGAGGCTGAGGCAGAAGGATCAGGAGTTCAAAGCCAGCCACAGCAAAAGCGAGGTGCTAAGCAATTCGGTGACACCCTGTCTCTACATAAAACACAAAATAGGCCTGGGGATGTGGCTCAATGGTTGAGTGCCCCAAGTTAATTCTCTAGTAGTCCCCCCACCAAAAAAAATAGAATTGGGAAAGAAGGAGGAAGTAGTTTGTGACTAAGTGAGAGGGGGAATTTTTAAAAAGAGATTATGGCCCCATTTATTACCAGATTTCACTATTGTTACATTTTGTTTGAAGATTTGTTGAGTTTACATTCAAGTTCCCACTATTTATGATATACCTACTAAGCATGTGGTATCATTAAATCCCATAGGAGTAGCCAAAGATAAATGTTTTCAGACAATGGAAGATTTGCAATTGAGTTGGGTGAAAGTAATTAGAGAACAATGTTTGACAGTAAAGAGAACCGAAGTGGAGAGAGTGAGTTCCATATAAATTAGAAATAAAGACGTAAAAAGTGGGACTATGACTGTGCTCAGAAAGACTTCACAAAAGACATGCATTAAATTAGGAAATGTCTGATTTGGGCTTGTAGAAAATTTGAAGAGATTATTTTAGGCAGTTGCAAGAGTATAAACAAAGATATGGGAAATAATTCATTTGATCATTTGCACATAGTGGATGCTAAGCATCATACCTGGTTCTAGGGATATAATGATGAATAAGACCCTCATGGAGCTGATCGGTAATTTTGGGGGGTTTAGGAATGAGCTTGATCTATATTGAGCCAACCTCCATGGATCAAGTGCTCTTTTGAGGAGGCCCTTGAAAGATAGAAGTAATATTGATAATTTTATTACAGAATTTTTTAATAGATTTTTATTTCTAGGGTGCAAAATTTTTATCTCATTTGAAAATAGAAGTCAACTTTTATCATCTTATATTTCACCAGCATAATACATATTTTTCTGGGGAACTTCGAGATTTAATTAACAGACAGCTGTCTCTTTGATCCATAAGTTATTATATGTTATTTTTGTTTCCAAAAAAATAAATGGGGACAACATTATATCTTGATATTCAGGTCTTTTTACTTATTGCTTTTCTGATCAGAGCTATGATGGATATGTATTTCTAGCTACTAAAACACTGACCTTTTTCTATAAAATTCTGGCTTAAAGGTTTAGGTAAATAGCAATTCAGGAGATTCTTAAAGATGTTTATGCTGAAATTCTCTCTCATTACTGTAATTTTTAACTTGTCCTTTCAAATTTGAGCTAAAAGGAAGCAATCAAATATAAAAAGACAAAGTCTAAAAGATGTCATAGGGGCTAAATCTATTTCTTATCCTAAATAGAACCAGACTTCGGACAAGTACCTGGGACAAGATGAGATGTTATTGGCAATAGCATCCAAATGCTCCTTCTTCTCAGATGAGAATTTAGTGGGAAATCCCTCTTTGCTTTCTAAACTGCCTGCAATGTTGTTCTATTCTGTGTATTTCAAAGGTCAGAGAAAAACGAAACTGACTTGGTAATTTATTGTGTAAAATCCAAACTCAAAATGGAGTCACTCTGGCTCAGGCCTTCATGTATCTGCTAACCTGCTCTTTGTGCTTCTGTGATTAATGCTTTGCTATGCTTGCTTCTCACGAATGGGGGTGCAAAACCACAGGCTGCCAGACCCCCTGGCCAGTTACCTAAAGTTCCAGGAACTGAAAGGGGACATAGGGGGCGCTGTCATGGTTGAACTGTAAATAACTATAGATTGAATACCTGCCAAATCATGTTTTCCTGAGTCATGTAGCTAGCCCACCCTATAATAACCTCTGAAACCCTCACTTCGGGGTCACTCTCTGAAGGAAAGGAGAGCTGACCCCAATTGATTGGCCTGTGTGCCTATTTCCTCAATAAACTTTGCTGCTTCTGCGGAGTTGTCTGGGCTGCACTTCTTGGGTAGAGTGTGGGTTGGGTGCAACATTTGGTGCGTTGGCCGGGAAGCCTTCTTCCCAGTTGCTCCACCCATTCTCCTTCCCAGGAGTGTGGAAAGGGGAATTGATCCTCTCTACTGAGGGGAATTAATTCCCCTTGAGGAATAGGTCAAATCTGTGTTGGTATACCACAAGGGACTCGAGGGCCAAGCAACAGTTATGATGAATATTGCTTCTTTCTGAAGAGCAGAGAGAAGTCATTTCTGTGGATTGTGGCTTCCCAATTCCTGATTGCATCGTGCAGGAAGCTGCCTGTGTGGAAAAGGAAATCAATTTGAAAGCAGTCGGTGGCCGTGTGTAACACAAATTTGATAAGTTACATGAAAAGAGGCACTGGCAACATTGAAGGAGATTTTACAATATTGACAACAGGAAGGCCTTGGAGTGTCATTTTGATCTGCTCAGTGTGGTAACTGGCCCCTAAGCCATTGCTCCTTCATTAATTACCATCATGCTCTGGTTCAAAGCCTGGAGAAGGTCTCCAGGTTCAGTTTAACCTTCACCAAGGGTCTGCAGTTTACTAGGCAATGCACTCTAACAGAAAACATGAGTTTATTCATTTAAAAACATCTGTTGATGTAACTGTGTGCCTGACCCTGGGGACATAGTCATGAACATTTGTTCCTGTTGGAACTGAGAATCTGGTAAGAGATCTTGATTGCAATAAATGGTCAAACATGTACATGATACAGTTTCAGGCACTGTTCTCACCCTTGAGAATATGATAATCTAACGGGAGAAGTCAGTACTTATAGGATGGGGAAAACCTACTGAAGTAGAGGGAGCCAGAAGGCCAGGAACTTGTCATTAGGTGCTATTTCAAATTCACATTGACCTACCATTCTCTTCCTTTGATTTTTTTGGACTTTCCAGTGATATCCTACATATCCTTTTACTATAGAGGATTTTATAATCTCCTTTTGTGACTTGAGTAAAATTTTATTGTCCAAGCCAGGATTCTTATGATTTCTATACTTTTTTTATGGAGCACTGAGTAGAAATATATGGTACCAAGCAAATTCACAGTATGATGATGTCAAGAGAGCCAAATTCTCTCTAGGCACCTTTCTAGGGCTTATTCCATGGTGCTAGAAACCAACAAAAGCAAAGACAAGATCATGTGACTAAACCTCTGAGTCCAAGCACCTCAGAATCAAGAGTGAAGACAATACGTATAGACTTGCTTCTTTCCGCTCTCCAAATAAAGCTACCCTTACCCCTAGCCAACCAACCCTGCCTATACCACCTCCCTTGCTTTCTGGAAAGGAATGGCAAAGCGTCTGTTGTGAAATAGGCAGAATAATTCATTTTCTTAAGCCTTTGTTGAAGTTGACCCCTGTGAGCAAAACCAGTGACTTTGGTTGCCCTTCCCACAAGTCCATGTGCATCCTGAGGCTTCCTGTTAATCTGCAGGTCACCTCTCTTTTCTGATATCCCCCCTTAAAGGCCAATGAAGCAGGAGATCTAACACACCAGTTCTGAACTTCATCTCTTACTTTACTTAAAAAAAAAGTTATAGGAAGAGAAGAAGGTAAGTCTAAAAAGACACCTGCAATCAATCTATTCACATAAGCCTCAAAGCATGTTTTGTCTAATAAGAGAGTAATTTTAAAAAACTTGTTTTGTTTCTCTCTCATTTCTTCTCTTGTATTCTTTACCCATGATTTTGTGAAAAATTGCTTAATCAATTTATTAATTGTGGCACCAGCTGCATTTTTATTAGTTTGGGGCCACATTACTTGAGAGAACTTGTTCTTTACTAATACCACCTAATAAAAAGAGGACTGTGCTTAAACACAGGAGCAGGAGGTAGGTCCAGGCTGATGATCCGGCATTAACACACTCCCAGTCTCTCTCTACTAGTTAGGGTGGCCAGGTGGGGTGCTATGGCATAGACATAGAGGTAAGATTTGATTTCGTTCTTGTTATTGTGAAAAATTGTACCTTATGAGAAAAGTAGTATAATATCTTGCAAGGTGCTGTTCTAAAACGAAAGGCAAATGTCCTTAAGTGAGTAATGACAGACTAATAACAAAATTGAACAGAGTATTTAAATGTAGATTACAAAGTGCTGCGGCAGATGCATCATGGGCCGATCGTGTCTGGAGGTTGGTAGACAAAGTCAAGATGTTTGTATTTGGGATATTGTGGATGAATGTCAATAAGAGAGAAGTATTTGAGGAAGAAAGTGGAAAGCATGAAAATGTAGTGATGAATGGCAATTTGATAACTTGTAAGTTTATTTATTCATTTGGCGTGTATTTTTGACATCTGTTTTGTGCTGACAAATAGAGTAATGGACAAACATGCTCTGTTGTAGCGACATTAACTTTCAAGGTACAAACTGAGTGTACTGAAGACATCTTCAACTAGGTAAAACACGACTCCAGGGCATATGCAAAGAGTGGTGCTGAGCCAGTGCAGTGGCGCACACCTGTAATCCCAGCAACTGGGAAGGCTGAGGCAGGAGGATTGCCAAGTTCAAAACCAGGCTCAGCAACTTAGTGAGACCTTAAGCAACTAAGCAAGACCCTGTGTTACCATAAAATATAAAAAAGGGCTGAGGATGTGTCTCAGTAGTTAAGTGCCCCTGAGTTCAATCTCTGGTACCCCCTCAAAAAAAGTGGTGCTGAGAAGGGCAAGCAGTATCCAGCCCTGTGTCCCTCAAAGCTGTAACTTTCCTCCTCCTTTGCAAACCCATTTGCATTCTGGGTCCCTTATTGCCCAGAAATTTAGTTATAGATATTAATAGTAATGGTGTTTAGGAATCATGCACTGTCAACTACTATCCCTGTGGCCAGTATAATAACAATCAACAGAGGTTTACAGATTATAATTTCCTTTCTTGAATGCAATGCTTGTAACCCAAAACTCACAAATTCCTGGGAAGTTGATATTATAATCCATTCTATAAATAAGAATAATCGAGTTTGTTCCAGTTGAGCTACTTGGTGAGAGAGCCAGGCTAAAACATTCATCATACTCCAGGGTTCTGACCACCATAGTCCCCTGAGTATTAGTAAATTACTTTAAAATACAACTGAAATACTTTACCTAGGTATCTCCATAGTGCCTGAGCAGTGAGAGTTTTCTATTAGTAGCCTGTTTATCTCTTGAGAAATTTTGTGAATAGTGTAAGAATAATTCCACCAAGGTGGAAATTAGATTTCAGTGGTGGTGTTCAAGATAATCATCTCATTCACACTGCGAAGTGTTAGAGCATGAAATGAAGTGATAGAGAAATTGTTTTCAAACCTGAACATTTGCTTGGACACAGGAATGTTTACCAATTATAAATTCAACATAGTAGGATTCATTTTTTTTTAATGAAAACTTCTCTTTGAGGACAAAATACTGAGATTCTTGAGTGAGAGTGAATTGATTTCCCCATAGTTCTAGCTATTTGGTTACATCGGTTAGGAGCTAGTAAGGTCCCCAGAGGGATGAAATGTAATTTGCAGAAGCACCAACCATGACGCTTTTCATAATTCCCAATCTGATGCTGTCATCCCACCTCATTTGTGGATCACCCCTGTGTGCACAGCCCTGTTTGTGCTTTATATATATTCATTTTTCCATGTAAGCCTCACAATAATCTTGCTAGAGATGTTGAGTGACATGCCTGTGACTACACAGCTAGTAAATAAAGAAGACAAGATTGACACCAGGCAGGGGCCATGTAGCTGTAAACCAGTGTTTTTAAATTTTATACTTCAGAATGACCTTGGGACACTGAAGGGGCCAGGAGGGGCAGGTAAAGGCTATTTTCTTCTGTTTCTGTAGAGCATCCCCTTCTTCCCTCCAGACTTACCTGCCTGTTGATCCATCTATCTGTGGTGGTGTTCCTTAATTTTAATGCTCACAAAAGTAATAGCACAACTCATATAAACAAAAGGAAAGTAGTTTCTTTATTTGGTCCATAGTTGTTGGAATCCCCATTAAGAGCTGTCATCTGATGATGAACTGGGAAGAGAAAGCTAAGTAGATATCTTGAGAGGTCTAAGCTTGTTTCAATCTAAACAGTTAAGAGTTCTTTTTTAAATGGTACAGTTTTTCAGAGAGCCACCTTGGCTGCCTGGGTATGGGGCACTCAGATGTTCTGTAATGCTGAGGTGACTTGGGGTCTATTCTTTTGGCTCCTGCATGGTCCTGGCCAGGCTCCCAGGCTGAAATGGCCTCCTGCTCAAGTTACAGCTCTTCTAGTTCTGGCTGTGACTTTCATTTGTCACTAGTCCAAGCAGCCAGCTCTGCAATCTTTAAGAGACACCTCATCCCTATGAAGAGGACCCCCTCTGGCTAAACTGGCTCCCTCTACCAAGTTAGACAATAAGAATTTCCCTGCTGGTCTTAACAAAGCTATTCTCTCATCTCAGCAAAGTTACGAGCAGATCTAGTTACACACAAAATAGAATTGATTGCCTTTCCTCACTCAATAGACCAGTCATTGGACTACATTTGTAATGGATAAGAATAAAAAATTGCAAAATATTTGCACTTGAAAGTGCCTGAAAAGCCATACACATCCTTCTTCCCCACTTTCTACGTTGAGAAAGCTTGAGTCCAGAGGTCCAGTGTTTAAGTCCCACATACTACCCTGCTCATCAATCATAAAGCTGTATCAGTAAGAATGGATAAAGACTGACCCGGTGCCAGAGCACAAAAGTCACATGCACATTATACTTTTAGAAAATTAAACTGTCAAAGAGAAAATGTGCAATTGATTTGGCATACATCAGTTTTCTATGCAATCTTTTGAGCCCAAAGAGATCAAGTACATTTCTTTTAAAGCCATTTGTCCATAAGTCTCTTATATATTTGGAGGGCATATGAGAGACCAAGGTTGGGAATAAAATGAAGGTGTATAAGCCAGCTCAGAAAGATTTTTCTTTTTCAGTTCTTTATCCATAATCACTGTAGCTTCAAAATAATGCCACCTTTAGGGAGCATGATGGAAGGTTTTCAGCAGAAAATATATTCAGCAATGAGAAACAAAAAATTTGCTTCCATGAATACTTATGTGTTGCCTAAATATTTTATCTTCAATTTTCCAATCAGTGAATCAGCCAAATAAAATGTAAAAGCAATTATTTGGGGGATAGGGTACCATCCCTAACATGTAAGAACTTTATAAAAGAAACTAATGGCTTTTTAAAATGGCAGAAAGTGTTCTAGACTAGAAATGTCTTTTTCTTTGCATTGCAGACTGCTGGCCTGGGTTCCTGTAGACAGTAGTCCATAAAGCAAGCATTCATGAGCTGTGGGTTTTTGCCCTAGCTCTGGGGAGCAAATGAAAAGCAGGAAGAAAGGGGGTGAAGAGTCCCAAGGGGAAGGATGGAAGGATTTGAAGAAGCTTGTGTGATTCTGTTCTATTCTCCAGAAGCTCCCACTTACCTGGCTTTCAGGATCACATGCTTCTTCATTGACTTGTGTTGCTTCAAGGCCAAAGAGTCCAAGATCCCCAATTCCATGCTTCCCACAGGTCTGAACCTGCCCCCATCCCCAGCGTATCAGCAGCCCCTTATTTCTCACAGGCTGGGTCATCACCTCTTCAGGCAGCCTCTGGAGAAGCTATAGCAGCACCCTGATCCAGTGTTGGAGAGATCATAGAGCTCCTGGGGACTATTATGGGCTAAATTATGTACCCCTAAATTTCATATGTTTAAGTATGAACCCCTAGTACCTCAGAATGTGACTAATATGAACCCCTAGTACCTCAGAATGTGACTTTATTTGAATGTGGGTTTAGATGTGATTGTAGATGTGATTGAGTAAGATGAGGTCATACTGTACCATATCAATTATGTAATCAATTAGCCATTACTGTCCTTATAAAAAAAAAGGAAAGTTGGACACAGACATGCATAAAGGGAAGACAATGAGAATATCATCTATGTGCCCAGGAATACCAGAGGCCACCAGAAGCTGGAGGAGACATGGAACACAGCCCTTAAATGTAACCAACTCTGCTAGCACTTTGTCCTTGGACTTGGAGCTTTCTGTGCTGAGAGTGAGACAATAAATGGTGTATAAGCACTCAGTTTGAAGTGTTTTGTTACTTTGTTAAGGAACTAATATTAGGAACTTCTCCTTTCCTACTCCCATCCCGTAGATGGCATCCTCCTCTTGTTCTTCTCTAATTGTACCTAAATCTTCCCCTTCTATAACTGGACTGTCCTTGAAGCCTTTTATTTGTACTTGACCAAGGCCTTGTCCCTCTCCCAGAAGTATCTGCATAGAAATCTTATATGTGCTTATGGAATGCAGAGTCTTGTTCTGTCCCCTGTTTGGGGAAGCAATAAAGCATGGAGTCAAAAGCACAGGTTTGGAGGTCAGAAGGAACAGGGCTTAATCTCTCACTGACTGCTCCACTTTGGAAAGTTAAACAAGCTCATCTGTTAAATGAGGCACTAATGCTCCTCACTTTGTAGGATTAAGTGAGATTGTAAAAGTAAAGCACTTGGTACAATTTATGACACAAAGCAACTCAATTAATGAAAGTTATTAAAAATAGTAGCTATTAGGGGAGCTTCAGGCACTGAGGAGCAGGGGTGGAGGTGTTCTCATGTAGTCTTTTCAGCTTTCTGAAATTAGACGAGACAGCTGCCTACTCTGTTATGTAACTCCAGAGGCACATTTATAGTCATCATTAAGCCATATAACCACATGACCCCTCCGTGTCTTGGAGGATCTAGAAGCTATAAGATTTTTACATTAAAATAAAAGGATTTGATAAGCCACAGGATGGGAATAATACTCAAGAACCAGGTGATGTTGTCCTCTGCATCAGCCAGAAGGAAGGGAGCAATCAAGAGGTACACAGGGTCAGTAATACCTAACACTGGGGTCAGAAGACAAAGCTTCCCTCTATGTATGCATATGAGTCCATTAGTGTCTAGGAGCTTCAAGTTCCTTACCTGTAAGTTGTCTTGATATAATGGTTGATCACAAATATTCCCTGCCTTCTGTAGGGGATGTTTGCAAATTTCCACCAATAACTTCAAACTTGTCCTTGTAAGTTGCTTTGACCAGTGGAAAGGGAGGAACATTATGGTTATGCTTTCAGTCCTCTCAGTACATGTCACCATGAAAGCACATGTCAATATGGCACCTCTGTCAGCCTGGTCTGAGGATCTGCATTGAGCAGATCACCTTTGTGACCCACAATGGGTACCAACTGTGAGCAATAAAGTAACTGCTGCTTTAATAAAGTAACTATTGGGGTGGTTTGTTTTCACAGCACAACCTTGACTAGTGGTAACTGATATAGGTGGGAAGTCAGTCCTGCCAAGTCAGTCTCTTCTTCACAGAACTTTGGTGAAAAACTTTACAAATGCAACGTGCCTTGTAATTATAGGTCAATACTTGAAAAAACCCCCTGCAATTTCCATGAATTATCCTCTATTCCCACCAATAAAAAAGTATGATTAATACTTATTAGTCAAGGGAAAAGCAAACAAAAACCCCACTGATCAGTAGCCCAATTTCTTTTTCTCAAAGTAGACAATAGAAAGAATAGAAATGAAGCAGAATTATTCACAAATGACTTAAAAAGAAGTACCTTGGGAGCTTGCTTAAATCAGGCTGTCCTCCCACTGGCTCTCAAATCTCTACCATTTGATTTCTTGCCTTTTTCTGCATGTTTCCAATGTCTAGCAGGTCTACTTGAAAGTTGTACTTCTCTTTATATTTGAAAGGAAACCCATTAAATATGTATATGAAGCCACAATATTCTAGGCAAAAAGAAAAAGATGTATAGGAGGAGAGACAGAAATCAGTTATTTAGAAGATACTCATTTTCTGCAGAGCTTGTAATATACATTGTTTATTACATAAAGAGAGTGACATGGGCTTTTTTATTCACATGTCAAATTCACCAAGAATCCCAGAGAAACTTCCATTTTGTTCTCAATATAGAAAGTGAGCAATGGATCATTAAAGAGGAAGAAAAAAGAAGCTAAAACCCAAAACACAGTTGACCTATTTTACTCTCATATTAATATTTGAAAAAGTAAATGCTAAAACTTCTGGCAATTTGCTTCAACCAGACTAATTAAATCACACAAAAAATTTCATCCACAAGTACTTAAATCTCCCACTTCTGCTTATTTCCTCCTGCTCCACTCTAGAAGAACAATATTAACACAAATTTCTTGTTTCCGGAAGTTCCTAAGAGGACAGAATTTCATTTTCTCTTTTGAAAATGCCTTTTATTGGGGTTTCAGCTTACTGGGAACAGATATTATTTGTTTTAAAATAGATGTAACCTCAAACCTCCTTTTCTTCCATTTCTTGCTGAGCTATATAGATTGAAATTAAAAGGAGATAAGTGGTAATAATTGTAATGGCAAAAGTCTGCCATTACAGCGAAACTGGAGAAGAGGCCTGGGGTGAGTATGCTGAGGAAATTCTAACTCTGGTGGGTCTGTCTCAAGCCATCCATCCAGTCTGTCTAGAGCACATGAAAACATGTTGGAGTGATAAGCCAGGACCTGCACAGGGGGGTGAGACTTCATTGATTTGAGTTCCTGAGCTGTGAGCATTTGTCTTAAACTACTTCCTTTGAGGTGTTGCCCTTCTTGACCTGGACATGAAAAACGTCTCCTCTAATTTAAGTCTGATGCAAAATTAAGAGTTGATCTCACATCTTGCAAGAAGGAAAAGAGCACTTAGACACAGGTAAACAGCTGACAGAAGCTCCATCTCTAAGAGATCCTGTGTAAGAGCTGAGGAGAAGGTACCTCTCAATCAGCCTCCAGAAAGTGCACCCAAAGGAGTCTTAAAAATGCATCATCTCAAGAGAATGAGAAGACATGCCTAGACTAGGAGAAAACATTTGCAAAAGACATATCCAATAAAAGACTGTTCTCCAAAATTAATATTCTAATTTAAAATGGGCAAAACATCTGAATAGAGATTCCACCAAAGACTATATATATAGGTAGTAAATTTGAAAAGATGCTCAGCATTATAAATCCTCAGGGAATTGCAAATTAAAACAATAGCTAAAATGCAAAAACACTGACAACACTGGCAAAGATGTAAGGGGATAAGAATTGCTTATGAGAATGCAAAATGCTACCACCATTTTAGAAAACAATCATTTTTTAGGAACTATGTTTAACTACTCTTATCACTCAATCCAGCAGCAAGCTTATGTGCATGCAAAAACATGTACATAGATGTTTATAGCTTTATTCACAATTACCAAAATCTGGAAACAACAAGATGTGCTTCAGTAGGTGAATGGACAAACTGTGGTACATCCAAAAATAGACTAGTATTCAGCACTACAAAGAACTGAGCTATCAAGCCATGAAAAGACACGAATGAAACTTAAGTGCATATTACTAAGTGAGAGAAGCAACCTGAAATGGCTACCTATTCAATGATTCCCACTATATGACATTCCAACATGTGACATTCTGGTAAAGTCAAAACTATGAAGACAATAGATTGAGCAGTGGTTTTGGGTGTGGGAGTAGCTAAGTAAGAGGAACACAGTGGATTTTTAGAGCAGTGAAAGTACCCCATGTGATACCACAAGGGTGTATACATGTCTATATATTTGTCAAAACACAGAATGAACAATGTCAAGAGTGAACCCTAATATAAATTATGAACTTTGGATGACAAAGATGTATCAGTATAGTTTCACTAGTTGTGACAAATGTATTACTGTATTACTCTGGTGCCAAATGTCGATAGTAGGGGAGTGTATGACAACTCATTATATATGTATATATGTGTGTATATATATAAAATCCATTACATATAGATATGAACTCTGTACTTTCTATTCAATTTTGGTTTAATCTAAAACTGTTCTAAGAAATAAGGTCTATTTTTTTAAAAGCAGCATCTTGGATTATGATCTACATTTGAGTAATCCATGCATCCGAAAACTGGGTTCTCCACCTTTCAAATATTTTTTCCATTATCTCTATAAACCTTGAGCCATAACAGAATAACAGAAGCTCCACCTCCATCTCCAAGAATTCTTTTTTGTTTTCTTTTGTGTGTGTGTGGTGCCAAGGATTGAATCCATGGCCTCACGCATGCTAGGTAAGTTCTCTACCACTGATATACCCCAGCCCATCTTCTTTTCTTTGTAAAAGAATATTTACATGTCTATTATGGACTAAGCTTTCTATGAGGCCCCAGTAATACTGTGTCTCAATACACAATCCTGTTTCATTGGCGCATACATTTTTTTGTTTTACATTTTAAAATATAAAGTACATATTTCTTTTAAAATAGTCCCTTTATAATTGTTGGTGCCTTTATTTCACTAGTAATATATAGAAAAATGATAGGTCTTATACTCAGAATCTTAGACTTCACAAAATAGTGGTGGTAAACAAAAGAAAATGTGGGGCTTTATCTAAATTATAATTGTGATTAGTGCTTTGAAACGATGGTACACACTGCTAGGAGCCCAGGAAGGCTTCCTGGAGGAAGTAGAAATAGTCCGAGAACTAACTAAGAATTGCAAGAAATAAGCCAGTCCCAAAAAGCCAAAGGTTGAATGTTTTTGCTGATATGTGGAGGCTAACCCACAATAAGAGGAGAAGAATAAAAATTCAGTAGATTAGACAAAGGACCATGAAGAGAAGGGAGGGGGAATAGAAAAAGGAAAGACAGTGGAATGAACTCAAGATAATTTTCCTATGTACATATATGAATATACCATAGCAAATCCTACCATCTTGCAAATCCACAAGAACGGAGTCCTAATTAGAATAAGATATATCTGTGCTTGTATAATTATATCAAAATGAATTCCACTGTCATGTATAACTAAAAGGAACCAATAAAAAATAAATAAAAAACCCAGGAACCCCCAAA
Source organism: Geosciurus inauris (assembly GCA_004024805.1). Lineage (NCBI taxonomy): Eukaryota > Metazoa > Chordata > Mammalia > Rodentia > Sciuridae > Geosciurus > Geosciurus inauris. The sequence continues at coordinate 64,349 of PVHX01010974.1, forward strand.
ATGCATTCCTCACTCACAGGGTGGCCCACATTCTCCCTTGAATATGTATTCCTTGCCCTCCTCAATAAATATTTGCAGTGCTTCTAAAAAACAAGAGGGAAAGGATAAGGATAAGCAGTTGAGGTGGAGGGAACTCTAGATACAGAGACTCTAAAGTGGAAGGGGAAAAAACATGGAGAGATGATGTGAAGAAGGCCAGGAGCAGGGGAGAGTGTGAAGTGATGTGAGATGAGCCTGGGAAGGTGGCAAGCCTCCTCAGAGGCACCCAAGTGGGAAAGCCAAACAAACAGTGGATTGTCTGGGCTAGGAACTCCTAAGGGGCTTCTGGAGTGAAGATAAAAACTGTTGAGTCATCTGAATCTGGACAGTAATAGAAAAGCCCTGGGGGATGACATAACCCAGAGCTGTGGTCCACAACTTAGGTTGCATTTGAAATCTTCTACGAGGCCTTTAAAAATCTCCATGCTGAGGTGGTCCACAAAACCACTTAAGGAAGGAATCCTAGGGAATGGGAATCAGTATTTTTAAGGCTGCCAGGTGAATGCCCAAGTACAAGTGACATTTTAGTACCCTAGTCCTAGAGAAAATACAGAATGGAAAACAAAGGAGGCGCTGGAATGAGAAGTGGTGAACTCTGCTGCCTGATGGCCTGGTGGAGAGGAGCACTTGCCACGGAGACAAAGAAGAAATGATCATAGATCTGTGGAAAATCAGAAGAACATAGGGTCATAGAAGTCAAGAGGAAAAGGTAGGGATTGTCCTTAATGTTCAGTGATGTAGGAGTTAAAGAAAGGAAGAAGTAAAGATGATAATCGGGCCAGTCACAGAGGGGTCCATGGTGACTTCATGGGATCTGTACGTGGGTAGAATGGAGGCACACGCAGGCAGAAAAGTGAAAATATTACAAAAGAAGCAGCCAGGTCACCCCATACTGAGGACTAAAGTACAAATGGGAACACCAAGTGTTGAAATCTGACTGTAAGAGGAGGCAAGTTGAGGAGATTGTGAGGTAACGTTTTGTTTGCTTTTGTAAATGAGAATTATCTAAGCATGTTTGAAAGTGAAATGAGAACAACGGTCTTAATATACAAGTGATGATAGCATATATTCCTGGGAAGCTGAGAAAAAGTGAAACCCAAACAGGTGGATGGACTAGGTGTTGAGGGGCAGTGGGAATGAAGGTGGAATAGGCAGAAGTCGAGGTCAGTGTCCATGTGCAGCAGCCGGAAGAGAAGGGCTTTTGAGCAAGTTTCATCTTATACATGAAAGTGGATCAGAAATTTCGCATTAACCTATGTCCCCAGTTTAGCTTCAGAGTTTATGGTTCTCCTGAGGGTAGTCTTATCCATGGGCTTCTATCCACGTGTGTTGATTATCTTGTTGAGTAGAGAATATCCTTCCCATGTTATGTTAATTCTTCTAAGCAAGAGTTTTTCCTTGGTTGACTAATGAGAGACTATGTCCCTGATTTTAGAACATAGACACTACTCTGACAAAGATTTACCTAATATTCACTCTGTGTCAAGTATTGCACCAGTGACCAAGAATGGAAAACCAGAAAGCAAACGAGGGAGAATTTTAAAATTCCTGCTTACCCTGCTCTTGACCTTAGAGACTAACCATCTGCATAGAAGACTAATGACTACTAAGTCATTAGTAGTAGTACTTATCAGTAGTACTTCTAATAATTACATGTCCAATCACTCCACGGACACCGGGAGTACTTCAGCTTTGTACGTGATAGCTCTTTAAGACACAGCAGTTCTTGAGCATAAGATACTTCCAAGGTAAGTGCCCTTCATGTATCAAAAGCATTTAGCATCAATGCGTGTTGGGAAGGAGGACAGTAGTTTGGTTGTCATCTAAAAAATTTGATGTAAAACTATTTATTCATGAAATTAGAGAATCTCCTAATTGGGAAGACCGTTAAAGATGATCTTTGCCAGTCTCACATCGAAAGTAGGGGACTCCTCTGGCTTTAAGAGAAGCTGGTTGGGGCTGATATGTGGGGCTGGGGGAGGGACAGGAGGACTTCAAGGAGCAAGTGTAGACAAGGAAGGAGATTGTGCTGTTAGTACACAGACAGCCCCCCTCCCCACACACACACACAGGGTTCTGTTACTTTCTTTGTTCTTCTCTGGTCCAGTTGGTACTAGAATAAACAGAAAATGAGTGAAAGTCACACAAAAATGCATTTTTCTACATTGTACTTTTCTTTTTTTTTTCTTTACATTCTTTCTTTATTTTTTTCTCAAAAATTGCCTTTTAATACATGTTATCAAACATGACAGAAAAAAACAAATTTTCAGAAGCTGTACACACTGTTCACTGAAAACATTTGTTGAGGCAAACAAAAAATTGTTACAATCATAATTTTTCTAACTTTGCACAAAATTATAAGCAGATTAAATTCTTCATATTAAACACCTTTATATGCACTTTCAATGAACAGTGTATATATATATATATATATATATATAT
>PVHX01010975.1:0-66825 GCA_004024805.1 Geosciurus inauris
GGCTCACGCTTGTAATCCTAGCACTTTGGGAGGCTGAGACAGGAGAATCGCGAGTTCAAAGCCAACCTCAGCAAAGGCGAGGTGCTAAGCAACTCAGTGAGACCCTGTCTCTACATAAAACACAAAATAGGGCTGGGGATGTAGCTCAGTGGTCGAGTGCCCCTGAGTTCAATCCCCAGTACCAAAAAAAAAAAAAAAACAAAACAAAAAACAAAAAAAACCCAGCATACTACAGTGATGCAGTCTCTCTTTATTTTATTTTTTTGGTACTGGAGATTGAACCCAGGAACATGCTATTACTTAGCTACATTCCCAGTCCTTTTTATTTTTTATTCTGAGATAGGGTCTGGTTAGATTGCCCAGGCTAGCCTTGAACTTGAGATCCTCCTGCCTCAGCCTCCTGAATCTCTGGGATTACAGGCATGGGCCATGACACCCTGTGAGGAGGCACCATTTGATCTAAGACCTGAAGAGTAAGAAAAAGTCAGTCTTGAGGCAAACTGAAGGAAAAATAGGAGTTGGGAGAAGCTAGTTTTGTCTCCTTTGTCCAAAACAAAGTTCCCAAGGCAGGAAAAAGCTTGGCCCATGGAAAGGACAGCAGAAGCCAACGTGTGTGGAGCCCAGGGATAAGGTCAGAGAGGTGAGCAAGAGCCAGTGACTAGGCAAGGGGTGAGAATTTCATTCTAAGCAGAATGAACTGTCCTTGGAGGAAGGTTTTATCAAAGACATGCTATGATCTAATTTGCCTGTGGCTGATGAGGAGAGAAGATATCCTGGGCTGAAATACCCTAAAAGTCATCCTTGAATGATAACAGACAAGAAATAGAGCACTCTGAGGGGCTGGGATTGTGGCTCAGCGGTAGAGCGCTTACCTTGCAGGCGTGGGGCCGTGGGTTCGATCCTCAGCACCACATACAAAGCAATAAAATAAAGACATTGTGTCCATCTACACCTAAAAATATTAAAAAAAAAAAGAAAAGAAAAAAAAAGAAATAGAGCACTCTGAGAACGAGAACTAGAGGGGATCTTGAAGACTGTTTTACAGATAAAACCAAGACCAGAGAGGGAAGTCTCTTGATTTCTAAAAAAAATTATTTTAGTTGTAGATGGACACAGTACCTTTATTTTATTTATTGATTTTTTAAATGTGGTACTGAGGATTGAACCCCATGCCTCACACGTGCTAGGCGAGTGCTGTACCACTGAGCCACAACTCCAGCCCAGTCTCTTGACTTTATATAGCAAGCTAGTGGCCAGAGAAAAGAGACTAGAACCCAGGCCATCCAATGCTCAGTGACACCTTCCATTAGAGGAAGAAAAATTCCCAGGCTCCAATCCTCACTGGATGGAAACCCTGGGAAAGTATGATCTCATTTTGTAAACTTTCTATTAGACTACCAGTTCATCAGACTCCAGTTCAGCCTAGAGCCAGGGAATTCAGTTAATTTCCCCTTTTCTGACCATGAGCAGAGAATTTCACTTACTGCAGATTCCCTTCTTCTGGACATGGGGGATAGAGGCCTGGGAGTGATGGGGAGGGTCTGGCAGTGGTGAAAGAAGACGTACAGAAGACTTGCTCTGTGGGCACTACCCCCGAGCTCCTGGTGGCATGCTGTATCCGATGTTCCTGTTGGGGGGAGGAAGAGTCCCAAACTAAAGCCAAGGAGGACTGTCCATCAAAGAGAAGGTTCAGAGAGAGCCTTCAGTGAAACAGGAGGTGAAGCTAGCCTTTCAATAATAGGAAAAAGGAAAAGGGCGGGGGAGGAGGAAGAAGAGGGGAAGAGGAGAGAGGAGGAGGAAAACTTCATACCAGGCACAGATCTGAGGGATTTTCCTTATTAGTTCATTAACTGAACAAAGAGTTAATGTCCTCTTTTACAGATGGGTGAGGTCAATTAGTCCCACAACACAGAGGTGGTCAGTGACATTAAGGGGACTATGGTCTCCTCCTCCCCTGGGAACTCTCCCATCCTTCAACCCACCCTTCCTTCTTAAGCCTCCTGCCCTGTCACTCCCTGTCTCATTATGCCCTTTTGTTTTATTTCTTGCACTTCCCCTATAGGAGCTCATTTTTATCCCCTGAGAAGATGTTTTCTGTGCACACTGCTCCATCCCCAGTGCTTAGTAAGGTGCCTTATATATAGACACATGCAAATATTTTGGAAAGTAAAAAAGGAGATGGTGGGGCTGGGATTGTAGCTCAGCGGTAGAGCACTTGCCTCGCATGCGTGAGGCCCTGGGTTCGATCCTCAGCACCACATACAAAGCAATAAAATAAAGACATTATGTCCATCTAGAACTAAAAAAATATTAAAAAAAAAAAAAAAAAAAAAGGAGATGGTGGAAGACTTTCCTGAAGAGGCGCCATTTGAGCTAAGGCTTAAGCGATAAGAAGGAATCGGTCTCACCATAATTTGAAGGAAAGGCATTTTGGGCAGAGGGAATAGTAATGGCAAAGGCCTTGGGACAGGAGGTTGGTGCATTCAAGGAAAAGCCAGTGTATCTGGAGTGCAGTAGGTGAACCTCAGAGTGGTAGGAAACAAGGTCTATGAGGTGACCAGTGAGATCCCTGCAGAGGAGACATCAACCCTGACATATATTGGAAGTGCCCTGGGTGCCTTTAAAAATACCAGGGTTAGCTGGGCGCAGTGGCCCACTCCTGTAATTCCAGCAACTTGGGAGGCTGAGGCAGGAGAATTGCAAGTTCAAACCCAGCCTCAGCAACTTAGCCAAGCCCTAAGCAATTCAGGGAGATCCTGTCTTTAAATAAAACACAAAAAAGGGCTGGAGATGTGACTCAGTGGTTAAGTGCCCCTGGGTTCAATCCTCGATATCAAACAAACAAACAGGTCTTAGATTCTACCCCAGGCCTATGAGACCTATTTATTGATTTATTGATTTTATTTTTAAACCTTAGTTTAAAACCTCTGTCATGAGAACTTTGGCCCGAAGCAAGGAATGGGGATTTCATGATAACTGCAAGGGTTAGGCACTGGAGTGAGTTAAGCAGAAGGAGTATTGGGATGGGCTCAAAAGCCACCTCCACTGAGAAGCCTTCCAGGATTTCCCAGGTTTTAGGCTCCTCCTCCCTGCAGACGCAAGGGTGCTGTCCAGGTCTTGGCCTCACAACACTGGTATTTTAAGCCTTGTGAGAATGTCTCCTTTCCTGGTTGCTCCTGGCTTAATTGCCTGTCAATCCCAAGCCCAGGTGCAGGCAGACCCGCTGACCTTGGAAAAGGGGTCACGGATACTTGGAGAACTGAACAAAAGAGAACCCAGATCAGGGATACCGTGGCTACCTCGGGAGAGGAGAAATGTCTTTGTCGGGAGAAGGGAGTTCAAGGAAGCAAGGTCGGAAGTTCAAACCCAGCCTCAGCAACTTAGTGCGTCCCTGTGCGGACTTGGGGACCCTGCTCCGTTTCGCGGTGGCTATTCTCAGGCGGCACAGGACGCGGAAGTGCGCACTGCTGCCAAAGACGGAATTTGAATGACTGGCTCACAACCAGTTCCAAGAGTCGGAGCTGCTTCGGAAGGAGCTCAGGGGCGAGGGATGCTTCCTCAATCGTGCACTCTCAGTCAAGGCCCCAAGCTCCGGCAAATCGCAGAAGCTGCTCTCCGGAGTCAGCTCTTCTGGACTCTCAAGTCTCAATTATCCAGCAGAAGGTCATAGGCAGAAGGTTCACGGTTCCCAGCAAAATCAAGGGTGAAGAAGCAGCTAATAGAAATGGCCCTTGGAGGCTTTGGGGGCGGGGCCATGGGTGCAGATGGCCAATCGTCGGCCATAGGGGCGGTCCCCAACTCTTAGAAGGAGCTGCAGCGACTCGTTGATCTTAGTTCTAGGCGAACCGACCATTGGTGAACCTGAGTGGGCCCTTGCGTTCCCACCTACGACGAAGGATTCCGCCAAAGGCAGCTGTCTCATCGCCCCGCCATCAGGGCCATGCTCCCCTCGACCTGCCTGGAAGATGCATTTTTGGGGCTTAACCCTAACAGTTTTGTGGGTGACAGATCTGAGAGCCTTCGCTGGGCCTGGGGTCCCCGCAATCCCCACCACTTAGATGGGGTCGCGGGAGCCAACGCAGCGCTGGCGCTGCGGGCTATGACTGCAAGCGCCTTACTGGGCCTATGAACTGTAGAACTTGTGGGCCACGTACTGATACTGGTCTTGGTGCAGTCCCAGCAGCGGCGTTTCGCCACTTGCTGCTCAAGTGCTTCTTCCTCAACCCGACAGCCACCGACCTGCAGTTTTTGCTGACGCTGCAGTTCTAGGCGCTACACTTCTGAGAGGCTTCAGCTGGTCCTCCCGAGGCGCCAAGCACAAGGCAGTGCTTGCATCACAGGGCTTAACTTGTACTCTGGCATCTTCTTTCTCAGCTCTCTGAGAAAGTAGCACGCTATTGCATTGTGGCGCGCTAGCTGCGCCAGAGCTGTCGCTGCGCCCTGTGGGTCAGCGCCGTGTGCTATCTGTTCTGGGCCTCCGCGGTCCTGGCCGCTGTGCCTACTGCCCTGTTCCTCACAGCCATCAGCGTGCAGGATCAAAGTTTGTGCCTGCTGTGCTTCCCCGACGGTGGTCCCGACTGGCTGGTGCTCTACCACCTGCGGAGGGTCGCTATCGCCTTGATGCTTCCGCTGCCCACGCTGGACAACTGCTCACTGCTGTTGCTGAGCTTCCCGAAACCGCGCGGCGCACGCTGGCTGTCCGAACTCCTACCTCCACTGCATTCCGGAGTCACCTGCGCCTTGGTCTTTGTGCTCTGCGGGATGCCCAGCCAAGCGTTCACGCTCTGAGGTGCTGATCAAACTGCAACATACGCCCTAGGACCACACCTACTTCCTGGCTCAGAACTACCTCTTCCCGGTCTCCACATGCCTGAAGCACTCTAGCAGCTGCCTCCACCCGCTGCTCTACCGTCTTCTGCGCAGCGGGGACTGGCAACTGGCATCTGTGAGAGCGGTGCTGCCGCGTCAAGCCCTGCGGATCTCCTAGTAGGCTCTGACAGTTGCGCTCCAGCAACCGCGCTCTTCAATTAAACCTAAATCTGAGATACACACCACCTAATGAGACCCTTCTATTGCTGTGTCAGTGTAAACGGGACCCAGACAAATGGGGCCATTTGGAGTTATGATGAAGAAGTAATGTCTGATTTCCGGACCGTTACTCCCGGATCACTCAGAGCGGGACGGTTCAGCCACTTGGAGGAGATTACTTAAGACTGAGAGTTCTCCATTCACCTTCCATATAACCCAGGGGAAGTCCTTTCCTCCTAGCCTCAATTCCCCATTCGTATAAGGAGGAGTGGGGATTAGATGAACCCTGAAGACCTGCCAGGTCTAGCACTTGGCTCCTTCTAGTACAGCCTCTGCAAACAGTGCGATCTCCATTCATCACCCTTAACAAACAAAGCTCCTGCCGTTTCTCTTTCATTTTACAAAGGAGTTGCAAGGAGAGGCCTGAGCCATTTTTGGAAATCTGGAGTGGAGGAACATGAGCTCAGAGAGCTTTTGGTGGCTGAAGATTCTGAGCTTTCATCTTTAAGGCCTGCCTGCTACATGGTTTCTCCAGATCCCCAGGGCTTGGCTGACCCCCAGCAGCACTGATTCAGCAGTATGCTGACTCTGAGGGGGGCAAAGTAATCACCCTCTCCTGCTCCCATGCTGTGTGGAGCAGCAATGGTCTAGGTGGCCAACTGGGAGAGAAGTGACAGAAAGCAGATTTCAATCCCTGGCTGTGACAGGTTTTTCCCATTTTTGAGCACCTGAGCCTCACAAGGTAGTGAGTTCCATGTCCTTGGATAACTCTAGCAGAGACTTACAAAGATTGTTGGAAACAGAATTAATGCATCAGAGGGCATGTGGAATGTGAAAGGGGGTTGCAGCATTCCCTTTTAGCCTGAGATCCTGTAACTGAAATGGGACAAGTGGGAGTATAACTTTAGGGCTTGCATGGCATAAGCCTTAGCAGTTAGCATGCTCTCCCCCTGCTCCCTAAACGCACCTGAGGATAAACCTAAGGGCAACTGATTTAAATTCCTTCTCTGGCAGTTAACACCTGATTCTCATATTGATACAGAGCCACTTTAATGCATTCTCAACACAAAACTCTTAAGGAGATTAGGTGGCTAGAGGTCAGAATTCACATCTGCATCCTTGCAAAGGCCTCATACATCTCACACCCATTGTTTCTAATGTAGAAAGACCTGATGCTTGAATGTAGAGGGAAAAAGCCATTGCCCCAAGCCTAATGTCCAAGTAAGGAGCCCATGCAGAAAGTTTGATCCACCCCAATGTCTGCAGATTTGCTATACCAAAGCAGCACAAAGTAGGGGAGATTACCATAGCTAGTGACTGATGGAATAAGAGTCCCTAGGCCTATCATGTGGATGGTAATATTATTTCTTTTTTTTTTTTATTTCTTTAGTTGTAGATGAACAGATATCTTTATTTTATTCATTTTTATGTGGTGGTGAGGATCGAACCCAGTGCCTCACGCATGCGAGGCAGGCACTCCACCACTGAGCCACAATCCCAGTCCGTAATATTATTTCTTTAAAGTATCCAAGATGCAAGCCCGGCGTGGTGGTGCATGTAATTCTGGTTATTCAAGAGGCAGGAGGATTGCAAGTTCGAGGCCAGCTTGGGCAAATTAGCCAGACCTCGTCTCAAAATAAAATAAACATTGAGAGCTGGGGTAAGTGATAGAGCACTTGCCTTGCAAGCATAAGGTCCTGAATTCTATCCCCAACACCACACACACAAAAATCCTAAATGAAAGAATCTTGAATCCTTCTGGTGCTTGTCCACTTAAAAGGAAACTTTTTTTTTCTTCTTGGAAAGTAGTGAATCAGAGGGATTCCCAGGTGCTTCCAAACCTTGATTATTTGTTCTTTTAAAATGAGCCAATTAGGAGCTAGGGTTGTAGCTCAGTGGTAGCATGCTTGCATAGCACGTGTGAGGCACTGGGTTCGATCCTCAGTACCACATAAAAATAAATAAATAAAATAAAGGCATCGTGTCCATCTACAACTAAAAATATAAAACAAAATGAGCCATCTGCCTGGCATGGTGGCCCACTCTTATAATCCCAGAGGCTTGGGGGTGCTGAGACAGGAGGATTACGAGTTCAAAGCCAGCCTCAGCGATTTAGTGAGGCATTAAGTAACTCAGTGAGACCCTGTCTCTAGATAAAATGTGTAAATAGTGCTGGAGATGTGGCTCAGTGGTTAAGTACCCCTGGGTTCAATCCCTGATACCAAAAACAAAAAACAAAAAAATCTAATTGCTGGGTGTGGTGGTATACGCCTATAATCCCAGCAATTTGGGAGGCTGAGATAGTAAGATTGCAAGTTCAAAGCCAGCTGCAGCAATTAAGCCAGGCCCTAGGCAACCTTAGCATGACTCTGTCTCAAAATTTAAAAATAAAAAATAAAAAGGGTGAAGGATGTAGTTCAGTGGTATAGTGCCTCTGGTTTCGATCTCCAGTAGCCCCCCCAAAATTTTAAAACTGAAAATAAAAATGAGCCAATAAAAATGAGCCAACTGACTGTGTGTGGTGATGCATGCCTATAATTGCCTGTAATCTCAGCTACTTGGAAGGCTGAGACAAAAGGCTTGAGAGTTTGAGGCCAGCCTGGGCAACTTAGTGAGACTCTGTCTCAAAATAAAAACTAAAAAAATTTGAAAGAGTGCTGGGGATGAAGCTCAGTGGTAGAGCACTTGTCTAGCTTGAGCAAATCCCTGGATTTAGTTCCCCCCAAAAAAGTGAATTACATGCTGCTCATATCTCCCTCTGTGCAGAGGAATGTGTTTAGGGGAAGCAACAGGAGAGAGAATGTGTCCCTACCTCAGTTTTCCCCTGTCTTCCTAAAGCCCATCCCCTGTGTTAGGATGGACCCTAAGAACTAAAGGAGTGAGACACAGGTGCTCTGCCAAAAGAACATGCAGCCTATCTGGGACTGCAAATACTCTGAATCAGTGATGAGAATATATTCTGTAGAAAACCCTGAGCAATTGTCACTTCTTAAATTATTCTGTTTAAAGAATGTTGTAGAAAATTTTATCAATAACTCCATATACACAGTGGACAGCAGGGTAGGACAGGCAAAGACATTCAATGTGGAGTTCGCCTAGTCAGATGTCTCTGCTCTGCCTGGCCTTGTGACCTTAAGCAAGTTACTCTGCCACTCTGAGCCTCAGTGTCTTCATCTAGAAAACGAGGCAGTTGAGAATTCCTTGTGCATTTTCCAAGTCTGTGGTTAACTTTTACCCCCTCTGTATTCTTTTCTCTTTTTTATTTTAATTTTTTTAGTTGTAGATGAACACAATAGCTTTATTTTATTTATATTTATGTGGTGCTGAGGATCGAACCCAGTGCCTCACATGTGCTAGGCAAGTGCTCTACCACTGAGCCACAACCCCAACCCCTGTATTCTTTTCTAATTGCTTTTTTGCTTTTTGCTTTTTTTGGGGGGGCGGGGATTAATGGGGATTGAACTCAGGGGCACACTACCACAGCCCTATTTTGTGTTTTATTTAGAGACAGGGTCTCACTGAGTTACTTAGCGCCTGGCCGTTGCTGAGGCTGGCTTTGAATTTGTGATTCTCCTGTCTTGGCCTCCCAAGGTGCTGGGATTACAGATGTGCGCCACCACACCTGGCTTCTAATTGCTGTTTACGTGCCAATTGTTTTAGAGTTATTTCTTGTCACAAAGCTAACATCTTAGAAAATATCACAGTTCACTGAACTCTTAGTTCTTGTGAATTGTTTCCTTTATTGAGGACAGGGTGAGCTTTTACTGGCTCTTGTTATAAAAACATCAGTCTTCTCACCCAGAAGAGGACTGTGGCTCTTACAAAGGGGCAAATCAAATACACATATTACACATCTTGGACAGAGCCAAAGCTCCAGAGGCTTCTCTAGGAAATTCCCTGGGGTTTGGGAATGAGCTTCACTCATTGTCCCCAGAAAGACAACCAAGAGGTATGTACTCAGAACAGCTCCAGCCCCAGCTCCAGCCAGAGAGTGAAGAGGAAGCCCAGGCTCAGGGCACACTAGGAAGAATGTCTGGATAGGGAAGCTGGAAGAGTGTGTATAGAGAACAGGGACACAAAGAAACACAAGCATAGAAGTACAGAGTAAGTGAGGTAGGTTCCTTCCTTTCCCTCCCTCCTTCCCTCCCTCCCTCCCTCCCTCCCTCCCTTCCTTCCTTCCTTCCTTCCTTCCTTCCTTCCTTCCTTCCTTCCTTCCTTCCTTCCTTCCTTCCTTTCTCTCTCTCTCTCTCTCCCTCCACTCCCCTCCTCTCTTCTCTTCTCTTCTCTTCTCTTCTAGTACTGGGGATTGAATTTAGAAGCACTTTATCACTAAGCCACACCCCAGCCCAGGCTGGCCTCAAACTTGTGATTCTCCTGCCTCAGACACCCATGTCGCTGAAATTACAGGCATGTCCCCACTGCATCTGGCTCAAAATAAATGAGATTTCTAAGGGAAAGAACAAACTCCAAAGCTTTTAGAGCAAGAAGAGCAATGAGCTGGCACTTATTGAGCACTTAATGAGGCAAACACTGCATTATGTGTATGTTTGATCTTCACAAACGGTTTTCAGGCACATAGTATCACCCATGTTGTATAGAAGAAACTGAGGCTCAGAGAAGTTAGGAAATCACCGTGCTCACACAGCTTGGAAGGTAACGCAGCAGGTGTTCCAAACCACAGCTCTCTGATTCTGAACCCAAAACTCTTAATCACCATTGACTCATCTGCAAGGTGCTAAGAAAGTGCTCCAAAAGACCAAATAAGAACTTATATCCTAGGCACAGAGACAACAGAGGCACCTGGGAAAGGAATAGGTGCTCTGAATGAGTGAATGGCAGCTGGAATGGCCTTGGAGTCAGATGCTGTGAGGAGGGAAAGGGATGAGAAGTAGTGGCCTGAATGAATCTCAAGCACATCTGATATTGTCATTCACCCCAGCACATCCCAGTCCATTCAGTTGCATGTGGGGGGAGACTTGACTCCTGAAACCCCTCCAAGTGGATAGAAGTGCAAAGCTATCAATTTGTGCCACCAGTGGGGTGGCTGGCTGGCTGGAAGAGCATCTGCAGCTTGCAGAAGTGACCCACTGTCCTTACGGCAGCAGGATCCCAGCAGCTCAGCCTGTCTAGATTTCTACGCTGTCACACAACCTGACTGGCTTGGGAGTTCCTCCCAACACTAGCCACCTTTGCCCTTTCCCCTCAGGGCAGTAGTTGAGCCTTTCTTTTTCTTTTATTCTCCCTTACTCCCAGATCCTCCATGGAAACCTGCAGGAGTTCCCGGCAGAGATGTTCTAGTTCAGCTGGGTGAGGTGGCACACACCTGTAATCCTAGAGGCTCAGGATGCTAAGGCAGGAGAATCACGTGTTGAAAGCCAGCCTCAGCAACTTAGTGAGGCCCTAAGCAACTCGGTGAGACCCTGTGTCTAAATAAAATACAAAGAAAAAAGGCTGGGGATGTGGCTCAGTGGTTAATTGCTGCTGTGTTAAATCCATGCTACCAAAAAAAAATTAAAATAAAAGAAAGAAAGAAATATTCTAGTTCTTTTTTCAGTCCAGGATGCTTTTTTTTTTTTTTTTTAATAATGTCTTTATTTTATTGCTTTGTATGTGGTGCTGAGGATCGAACCCAGGGCCTCACGCATGCGAGGCAAGCGCTCTACCACTGAGCTACAATCCCAGCCCCTCCAGGATTCTTTCTTTCTTTTTTTTTTTAATTTTTTTTTATAGCTTTATTTTATTTTTATGTGGTGCTGAGGATCGAACCCAGTGCCTCCGTGTGCTAGGTGAGCACGCTACCACTGCACCATAACCCCAGCCCCAGGATTCTTTCTTAAGATAGCACCCTTAGGGGCTGGGGTTGTGGCTCAGTGGTGGAGTGCTTGCCTGGCATGTATGAGGCACTGGGTTCGATTCTCAGCACCACATATAAATAAACAAAATAAAGGTCTATTGACAACTAAAAATATTTTAAAAAAAGATAGCACCCTTATTTTCTACTTTACACCCCACCCCCAGGGTGATCCTGGGCCCTTTATCTCTATTATGACTCTCAGCTCTCCACCCTCCTGCATCCCCAAAGTTCCTTGGGGCCACAGTAACCCCCATCCCCAGTGATCTGCCTGTAAGGTATGTTTTCATATCTTCTCTAATTATGAACCATCTGTGCGTGATTCCTGTTTGTATCACATATACAGTAAGCTCTCAATAAATGTTTGATGAAGAAGTGAACACAGCTCTTGAGTGTCTTCACTCTTCTGTTTGCTATGTATCATGTGGTCTTTAGTTCCTTCCCCATTCTCTTAGACCCAGTAGAGTCTTCCAAAGTCTTTCCTGGATTCCAGAAGACTGCTCCTAAAATCCACGCTCCTATGACCTGGGCACTCTGGTACTCACATTTGTTCAGTCTGCTACATCCACCTGAGCATCCAGTTACTCCCCATATCATCTTTGGGAACTGAATCACATGATCATTCCCATTCATGAAACAGCAAACTTAGGCTCCAAGTAGAGAAATGGCAGACAGCTAATTGGCAACAGAGCTGGCATATAATCTCAGGTTCCCACTATGTCTGTGCCTTTAATGAGTTGTCAGACTAGAATTAATCCAGATAGAAATGATACAAGTGAACACAGAAATGGCTGATGGCTTGCTACTTTCTACAAATGTTTAGTTTTTCTTTTGAAAAATATCCTGTTTTTCAAAAATCTATTCTTGAATCTATCCTGTTTTGAAAAATCTATCCTGTTTTATTCCTTTGCTTTTTTTCCCCTAAGGAGATAGGTTCTCACCTTTTTGCCTAGGCTGTCCTCAAAGTACCTCAGCCTTCCGAGTAGATGGGACTATAGTACCTGCCTAAATTTTGAATTTTATCTTCAAAATTCATCAACTTTGTAGTTGGGTCCATAATAGTAAGGCTATAGATCCATGTTTATCTTATAAGAAAGTAATGTTCTCTTCCCTCTTCCTCAATTAACTGACACTTTTGGGAAATGCTCCAGATACCCCCTGCATAGCATTATAGAGAACTCCACCTTGAAAAGCATGAATTTGCAAGATAAAGCCCAGAATCCTTAGCCTCCACCATGGCCTCTGTGTGGCCTCAGCCTCCCTCTCCAGCCTTCTCTAAGCCATGTTCCCTCACACCCTGGACCCTGAGCAGGTCCACTTATGCTGTTCTATCTGCCTAGGGTGCCAGCCCCCACAACTCCTAGCTCACTCTGTACCATGACATTCCACCATCCTGACTCCTCACCCCCAAACTCAGCATCCTGAACCTCTTTCCCTTCCTCACCTTCTCGCTTTCATTTTTTGCTTTCTCTTTTAAAGCACTCAGGGACCAGACAGTGGATTGGGCCTAAGTGAAAGACAGCTTTAGGCCCCCCAGATGTGGCAGCCTTACCCAGATAAGTTGTGTTGTTTGTCATTTGCCTGAGCTTCCTCTACTTCCTGAGGCCCCTCCAGGGTCCCTGCCACAGGGTGCTGTGTGGTTCTACCCTTTGTGCCTATGGCCCCCTTTCCTGGACTGAACAAAAGCTTCTAGAAGCAGGGACCTTGCTTCTCTGGTCTGTTTGTGTCCCCCTCCCACAATAACCTCTGGTCTGGAGTGGGCATTGGAGGATTACTTGCTGAAATAAAAATATGTATGACCCTATCTCTTGACCTTTCCCCATTCAGTTTCTCTGTTCTTAACATCCTAATTAAAAGAGATCTCTGTAAACCAGGTGCAGTGGCGCACAGCTATAATCTCAGCACTTTGGGAGGCTGAGACAGGAGGATTGCGAGTTCAAAGCCAGCCTCAGCAATGGCGAGGTGCTAAGCAACTCCATGAGACCCTATCTCTAAAGAAAACAGAACATAGGGCTGGGGATGTGGCTCAGTAATTGAGTACCCCGAGTTCAATCTCCAGTACCAAAAACAAACAAATAAAGAGAGATCTGTAAAACAATTCTCAACCCTCTGGGAGTGACGTGGGCTCCCTTTTAAATGCCTTTCTGTTATGACTGAATAATCATCTCCTAAATAATACACCTTGTGAATGGGAAAAAGTAAGGCTGCGTGTGTGTGTGTGTGTGTGTGTGTGTGTATATGTTTCTGTGCATGCACACGTGTGCATGCAAGCACATGGGGGAGCACATCTGCAGTGATTTCTCAGTCACTATCCCACTGACTTATCAGCACTGTCCCAGGAAAGGTGGGAATATAAGCAGGGGACCAAAAAAATTATATATATATAATTAATGAGGTGAGCAAGACATAGACTCATAAACTGCAGAGTATATAAGTAAAAATCATCGTTGGAGGTCCTATAAAATGACCTTGGTTAGTGATGGGGAAATAGAGGTCTGGTGCAGGTTGGGGGGACTGTTCTAGATCATGCAAAGTTGATGTCACAAGCTGCCTCTCTCAGACAGGGTCCCAGAAGAAGGCAGCCCCACTCACCCCAGGTGTAGGGTAATCAGCCATCTAGATGGCCTGGCACTGAGGGATCCCAAGACCCTCAGTGTTAAAACTGAGACAGTCCCAGGCAAACCCAAATGGTGGTCACTGTTAGCCTATGAGTCATGGCCTCTCTCCCCAACCTGGCTATAAAGTCTCCCAGACAACTTCCAGAAAAAATGGAAAGACAGAGATACCTGGGGCACAGCTATCACTGTCATTTGGGCTTGCCAGGACTAACTGCTCAGCCTGGCCTGGCAGTGAGGTAGGCTGCATAGCACCAGCCTTGCTGGGGCACCTCCCTAGCTCACCGCTCTGCTCCTTTTGTACCAAAGACATAGTTTTAAAAAGCTCTCTTGGGGCTTTTTAACTTGAATCCCCATAAATATTTATTTTGACAAATACCAGAATCCATGTGGCGTCATGTATTTTGAGAGGCTCTGTATAGCAAGAGTCTAGCATGTCTTTTTGTTGTTTTGCTGTTTGAAGGGATCCAGCCAGCTCTTTCCCTAACTGTGTGATCTTCAGCAAATTCTTGCCTAACTCTGGGTCTTTTTTCCTCATGTTTGAACTGGGAAATGCTAGAATTTGCCTTGTTCAGTTGCTCTAAGAAGAAAGAAGAGCCAAGCACAGTGGCGCATGCCTGTAATCCCAGCAGCTTGGGAGGCGGAGGCAGGAGGATCGCGAGTTCAAAGCCAGCCTCAGCAATTTAGTGAGGCACTAAGCAACTCAGTGAGACCCTGTCTCTAAATAAAATACAAAAAAGAGCTGAGGATGAGGCTCAGTGGTTAAGTGCCCCTGAGTTCAATCCCCAGTACAAAAAAATTTAAAAAGTCAGAAGTAAAGGAAAAAGAAACAGAGTGCCTGGCACAGTGCTGGCACATAGTGAACACTCGATGAAAGGAATTTATTGTCATCTCTGGTCCTCGATGGCTCTGAGTTCAATTCATTCCTTCTTCCAAGTTTTAGGGGATTCATCTAGGGGTTAGTGAAGACACTGAGATTCATCATGGAAAAAAATTGAATATTTATCTCTCCTGGACCTGCACATCAGAACTCAACTCTGCTGTGAAATATTTATGAGTTTCCATGCAGAGGTTTTTCTCCAGAATCCCCGTTTCTCCTGAGACAGTTAGAACAGAGTGGAAGTTCCCATGGATGCTGTTACAGTTTGGATGTGAGGTGTCTCCCAAAAGCTCATGTGTGAGACAATGCAAGAAGGGTCAGAGGAGAAATGATTGGGTTGTGAGAGTCTTAACCCAATCCGTGAGCTAATCCCCTGAAAGGGATGGAGTGGTAACTGAAGGCAGGTGGGGTGTGGCTGGAGGAGGCAGGAATTGGGGCATGGCTTGGGGGTATATATTTGTGTCTGGCAAGTGGAGTCTCTCTCTGCTTCATCATGTGAACTGCTTTTTTCTACCACATTATTCTATCATGATGTTTAGCCTAACTTCAAGCCCTAAGGAATGGAGTCTGCTGTCTGTGGATTGAGACCTCTGAAACCATGAGCCCCAAAATACACTTTTCCTCCTCTACAGTTGTGCTGGTCAGGTCTTTTAGTCACATCTGTGAAAAAGCTGATTAAAACAGCTGCTCAAGTTTTCCATTTTCAGAGCTGCAATAATTCCTAGTGGGAGGAGTTGGCCTTGGGCAGGTGGAGGTGGAATGAATGGAAGGGATCTGGGCCTGGGCCTCAGGCAATGGGAGCAGGTGTGATGGTGCACGCCTGTAATCCCAGCACTTTGGGAGGCTGAGACAGGAGAATTGGGAGTTCAAAGCCAGCCTCAGCAATGGCGAGGCCCTGAGCAATTCAATGAGACCCTATCTCTACATAAAACACAAAATAGGGCTGGGGATGTAGCTCAGTGGTCAAGTACCCCTAAGTTCAATCCCGGTACCAAAAAAAACAAAAGGAAATGGGGACCTCTCTAAGTCTGCCCCTCACTTGCTGTGTGACAAAAGTCAGTTCTTCTCTGGACCTCTGATTCCTCATTTACAAGGTACATACATAGGTCAGTGATCTCCAAGGTTTTCTCTTGGTCTTAATTCTTTATATCTGGGTTCCTATACCTGATACTGTGCTAGGTATACAGCAGGCATTAATAAATGTGGCATTTGATGAATTAAATACATACAAAGGGGAGGAAACTGACATTGATGGGAACTTTGAGCCTTCCCGTTCTCTTCCAGGGGGAGGCCACCACCCTAAGGTGGGATTCACTTACTGTCTATCTAGCCCTGCCGCACAGTCCTGAGGTCCCAATCCTGACTATCTCCTTCCAGTGGAACAAACTTCTTTTCCAACTTAGCTCCACCCTGAAAGTTACCAAGAAATGCCAACTCCTGTGGGAAAAAAAAAAAAAAAAAAACTGGCTTGTAATCCAAGGCTGCCCTACCTGATGCTGGAATGGGCCCTCATCTCTATGTTACCTGCAGGAGTGACTGTGGCAGAGATAGCCTGTGAGCCCAAGATGCTCAAGATCCTGATGCAAGAATGATTTGGAAAAGAGTGGTCCAGGGCCTTTGCTTTTCATGGAGCTGAGGATGAGCTTCTCTCCAGTATATGCTTCACTACGTGGGCTTTCATGTCGACTCACTGCACTTTAACTTCTCGAAAAGGATAGACTCTCCATTTATAGACAGCAAAAGTTCCATGCTTATGCCAGTCTTCCCTCCATTCAAGGGTCAGTTCTCCCCATATTCAGGCTCTTGCTCTTGAACTTATTTCTGTCTCTGCAAGACACCATCCTTATCCTCTGCCCCAGATGACAATCTCCAGGTCTCAAATGGAATGGCATTTCTTTTTTTTTTTAATATTTATTTTTTAGTTGTAGGCAGACAGAATATCTTTATTTTATTTTTATGTGGTGCTGAGGATCGAACCCAGTGCCTCATGCATGCTAGGCGAGCACGCTACCACTGCGCCATAACCCCAGCCCCGAATGGCATTTCTTCTAATAGGTCTTCCCTGCCTTCTAATCTAAACTGGGTGTCCCTGCCACATTCTTCTTTAGAGTTTTTATTTTTTTTCCAGTATTGGAGATTGAACCTAGGGGTGCTCTACCAGTGACTACATCCCCTCATTTTTTTATTTGGAGTCAGGGTCTCAATAAATTGCCCAGGTTAACCTTGAATTTGCAATCCTCTTGCCTCAGCCTCCCGAGTCACTGGGATTATAGGCATGCTCTCCTTTAGAGTTCTTTGTGGTTTTCCAAAATGGTTTTCATTGTTATGGGTCTTTCTTTCTTTCTCCATGTGTTCATTGCAGACCTCATCTGTCATGTTTGAGGGCTCTTGGGATGATGTCTTTTTCATTACTGTAACTTTATTTATTTTTTTTTAAATATTTTTTTTATTGTAGATTGACACAATATCTTTATTTTATTGCTTTGTATGTGGTGCTGAGGATCGAACCCAGGGCTTCATGCATGCGAGGCAAGCGCTCTACCGCTGAGCTACAATCCCAGCCCTCATTACTGTAACTTTAATACCTGGTCATTTCTTACAGGTTTGTTTGTTTGTTTGCTTGCTTGTTTTTTAGAACTAGGGATTGAACCCAGGGGTGCTTTTCCACTGAGGTACATCCACTCTTCTTATTTTTTATTTTGAGATATATAGTCTCACTAAATTGCTGAGGGCCTCAGCAGGCTGGCCTTGAACTTGTGATTCTCCTGCTTCAGCCTCCTGCCTCAGTTGTTGGGATTATAGGCATGTGCCATCTTGCCCAGGCTTCTTACAGTTCTTATCATTTCTTTCTGGTATTAATATAATATCATCAGCTTTCTTTTGGTTAGTGTTAGCCAGGTACATCTTTTTCTGTGTCTATTTTATTTTTTCTCATTTTTTTTCTCTGTGTCTATTTTAGATGTTTCTGTTACACATAGTATATGGCTTGATTTTGTCTTAATCTAGAGTGACAATCTTTGCCTTTTATCTTCCTAATCCTTCCTAATCCTTCGTTCCCATTTATTGTGGTTATTGTAATAGTTGGATATATTTCTACCTTATTTTATGCTCTATATTTACCTTGTGGGTTTTTTTGTTTGTTTGTTTCTCTTTTTTTAAGGAATGGTCAGATGGGCACAGTAGTGCACACCTGTCATCCCAACAATTTGGGAAGTTGTGATAGGAAGATTGCAAATTTGAGGCCAACATGGGCAGTTTTTTAAGTTTCAAAATTAAACATCCAAATAATTTGCTGTTATATTCAACATATTCTAGAAAATGTGCTTTAAAGCACATGTTTCTGACAGATTTGGTGGTGCATGCCAGTAATCCCAGCAATTTGGGAGGCCGAGGTAGGAGAATTGCAAGTTTGAGGTCAGGCTCAGCAATCTAGCAAGGTGCTAAGCAACTTACCAAGACCCTGTCTCCAAATCAAAAATAAAAAGGTCTTGAGATGTAGTTCAGTGGTAGTACTGGGTTCAAACCCTAGTACCAAAAAAGTAAAAATAAAATAAAATGCATGTTTCTGAAAAGAGAGAGAGAGAATGAATATGAGAATGGGGAATCTGTCTGTGTTGTCCGTGCTGGCTTTAAACCCTTGGACTCAAGTAATCCTCTTGCCTCCACCTCTCAGACAAGAGGTGCACTCCACCATGCCCAACTAATTTCTTCTCTTTTCATTTGGACTTATTTATTTTTCTCGTTTTGTCGCTTTCTGCTTGTAGTTTGAAAGTTATATACTCTATTTGTAGTCTTTTAGTAACTATCCTATAACTTTTTTTAAAATATTTTTTTTAGTTGTAGATGGACACCATGTCTTTATTTTATTGCTTTGTATGTGGTACTGAGGATCGAACCCAGGGCCTCACGCATGCGAGGCAAGCGCTCTACCGCTGAGCTACAATCCCAGCCCCTATCCTATAACTCTTAACCAGTCTTCTTTTTTTTTTCCTGAAACACATCCCCGGCCCATATATATATACTGGTTGCTGTGGCTGGCTTTAAACTCACAATCCTCCTGCCTCAACCTCCTGAGCTCTTGGCATTACAGGTGTGCACTGCTGTGCCTGGAGCTGTTTGTATTTTGTACAGCTTTTCTGATGATTCTGGCAGGACAGTTGGTCTGCTCCAAGCTAGTCCAGCACAGCCAGAGGCTGAAGTCCTTATCTACCTCAACTCAGCTTTCTGAAATGTTCATGTGTTTGATATGATGCTCCAGTAGTAACTTCAATTAGGGAATTGAGGGCTTCAGATTTTTAAAAATTATTGTTATGACAAAATATACATAATAGTTTTCATTTCAGCCATTTGTGAGTGCACAACTCAGTGACATTAAATTCAGTCGTGGTGTTGTGTAAGCATCACCATTGTCTATATCCAAAACTTACTTTATCGTTCCTTACCAAAACTCTGTACCCATTAAATAATACTATGAGAAATAGAAAGCCAGGTGGTCCGTTTCAGAATATAATATTCCGCCTTAATTGAATCCAGCTGTAGCCCTTCCCTTTTGCCCACTCAATTCTAAAATTAACCAACTATACAGACTGTAAACCCGAACTCCTCCAATCAGAGTGAAGGGCAGCTGCGTTAAGTTAGCATATAAGCAGGCGGACTGCCTGCCCAGATGGGCTTGCTAGCCAGGTTCCAGAAGTACACCCTTTTGCCAGAAGTAAAGGTCCCTCCCCAGACCCCTACTTTCCTGCTCATGTTTGATCTTTTGCAGCACCTCTGTCATTTCTTTTTTAAAATTTATTTATTAATTTTTTTTTTTTGGTACTGGAGATTGAACTCAGGGGTACTTGACCACTGAGCCACATCCCCAGCCCTATTTTTGTGTTTTATGTAGAGACAGGGTCTCACTGAGTTGCTTAGTGCCTCGCCCTTACTGAGGCTGGCTTTGAACTCGCGATTCTCCTGTCTCAGCCTCCCTAAGTACTGAGATTAGAGGCTTGTGCCACCGCTCTCGGCTTATTTATTAATTTTTAATTAGAATTATGTATATTGTTTAAGAAAGAATAGTAGAAACAATACAATGTAGATCTGAAAAACTATAAACTATTCAATATATAAAACTAATCAATATATAAAAATTATATAAATTATACTATATAAAGAAATTAAAAACTAGCCATGCACGCTGGCTCAAGCCTGTAATCCCAGCACTTAGGGAGGCTGAGACAAGAGAATGGCGAGTTCAAAGCCAGCCTCAGCAACGGCGAGCAACTCAGTGAGACCCTGTCTCTACATAAAACACAAAATAGGGCTGGAGATGTGGCTCAGTGGTCGAGTACCCCTGAGTTCAATCTCCAGTACCAAAAAAAGAAAAAGAAAAAAGAAATTTAAAATAGTCTACAGAAGATGTATGAATAAGATTAAAAACATGAAATAGAATTAATTACATTGGTTTTCTGTATTCAACAAAAGCATTTTCCAAATAAAATGGATGATAAAATGGAAAGAAAATCAGAGAAGGAAAAAAGAGTATAGAAATAAAAAGAATGAATAAAATTAAACAAGTTTTTAATCATTGCTTTAATATTAAGAAACTGACTTCATGTTTCATCTCTGATATGTTCAGTAATCAAAAGTCATCAGTCTTATCCTTACAGTAACAAAAATGTCTAAAAATCAAATTACATTTCTTGAACCCAACAAGGTACTGCTAGAGCTGTCAACTGGTATAGATAATCTTGAAGAATGGCTGGAGACAGAATATGGGCTAATGTGAGATTAAGGAAAACTTGGGGTCCTGTAGATTTAGGGAAACCCTCACAATTCCACAGTTTTCCTTCCAGATACCCTACCAATTTCCTGCTGAAGATTCCAAAAAGACCTCACGTCTCTGATAGGATTAGGTTGTGAATTAAAAATAAATTCAATTAAGGACAGACAAAGTTTCAAAGAAAAATATTGGGAATATTGCAGTCAGAGATGGGAGTAAGGGTGCCAGTGGGGGTGGTACACGTTGAGGAAACACTTGTGAAAGTCATAATCCTCAGACACAGATCCACTTAAAGATTGGATAAGATTAGAAAAAACTCCTTTGTCCCATATCTGACCTGCACAACAGCAAGGATCTGGTATAATAACAGTCAATTACAGCTGAAAGAGTTGTAATACCCAGATTCTTTCTCCCTGAAGTAGTGTTTAAGGAAACTCAAACAGTGAGATAAAAAAAAGTACAGGATGAAAACTTAAATCCTCTGGTACCTTTAGCTGCAAGCAAGCATTAAACACGAGACAAGTCCTCACCAGATAAAATAGATACTCCTATCAGTGGCCTATTTACCTCATTTTTTATTATTCAATAAAACATGACTGGCTTTCAACAAAAAATTACAAGACAGGCCAGAAGACATGCTAAAATATAGTCTGAAGATAAAAATCAGACTCAAACATACTGTGCATGTTTGAACTGCCAAGTTAAAAAAAAACTAAAGTAATTATGATTAACATGTTAAATACTCTAATGGGAAAAATGTATACAGTATGCAAAACCTTACAAACTCTGTTAGGGAAAATGGAAACTTTAAGAATCAAAACAAAATTCTAGAAATCCAACATGCTAAAATAGAAAGGAAGAATGCCTTCTGATGCCATCAATTAAATTACGGTCAAGGAGAGAAACCATGATCTTGATGATAAGTTAATTCAAAATTTCCCAAACAAAAATACAAAGGAAATAAAAGCAACCCAAGAACTGTGGGACAATATCAAAGAAAAGCACACATAATTAGAATACAAAAAGAAGAAAGGAAAACAGAGCAGAAAAATATTTGAAGTAAAACTATCTGAAAATTTTTCAAAAACTAAGATGAGATAAAAAGCACAGATTTTAAGAGAATAACAAGTAGGATAAGTACCCAATATATAGGTAAATAAGTAAAGTAATACCTAGTCATCTCATATTCAAATTACAGAAAACTAAAAACAAAGAAAAAATTTTGAAAGAAGAAAGAAAAATAATTGCCTTACTTATACAGTTATAGAGGAATAAAGTTAAGAAATTCATTGGGGCTTGGGTTGTGGCTTAGTGGTAGAGCACTTGCCTAGCATGTGTGAGGCACTGGGTTTGATTCTCAGCACCACATATAAATAAATGAATAAAATAAATAAATATTTTTTAAAAAGAAATTCACTGGATAGCACAATAAACAATTTTTATCTTCAGCTGATGTTCCCAATTCAGTACTTTTCTCCATTGTGGGCACAGCCCTGAGCCAACATCCATGTGAGTTCCACAATTTGAGTCTTTTTTATATTAAATCTGCCAGTCTATGTCTTTTTTTTTAAAGGATGTAAGCATTTTTTAAAATATCTTTTAATTTTTATTTTATTTTATGTATTTATATGTGGTGCTGAGGATCAAACCCAGTGCTTCACACATGCAAGGCAAGCACTGTACCCCTGAGCCACCACTCCAGGCCCAGTCTATGTCTTTTAATTGATGAGTTTAGGCCATTAACATTCAGAGTCACTATTGAAAAATGGTTTGTATTCTCTTTCATTTTAGTTTATTTTTGGTTTTTAACTTGACTTGGCTTCTCCTTTAATTGGCTTTCCCTTAGTGTAGTTCCTCCCTTTGCCGGTTTTCATTGTTGTTTTTCATTTCCTCCTTGTGGAATATTTTGCCAAGAACACTCTCTAGTGCAGGCTTTCTTGCTGTAGATTCTTTTAACTCTTGTTTATCATGGAAGGTTTTTATTATCATCAAATTGGAAGCTTAATTTTGCTGGATATAAGATTCTTGGTTGGCACCATTTTCTTTCAGAGTTTGATATATGATGTTTCAGGATCTCTGGCTTTGAGAGTCCAGGTTGAGAAATCTGCTGAGATCTGAATTGGTTTCCCCCTTTATGTAATCTAGACCTTCTCTCTTGCAGCTTTTAAAATTCTATCCTTGTTGTGTATGGTAGGCATTTTCATTATAATGTGCCCTTGGTGTGGATCTGTTGTAGTTTTGTACATTTGGTGTCCTGTAAGCCTCTTGTATTTGATTTTTCAATTCATTCCTCATGTTTGGAAAATTTTCTGATATTATTTCATTGAAGAGATTGTGTATTCCTTTGGTTTGTACCTCTGTGCCTTCCTCTATCCCAAAAATTCTTAGATTTGGTCTTTCGATGTTATCCTATAGTTCCTGGATGTTCTGTCCATAGTTTCTTACCATCTTCATTGTGTGGTCAACTTTATTTTCAAGGTTATATATTTTGTCTTCATTGTCTGAGGTTCTGTCTTCCAAGTTCTCTAGTCTGTTGGTGATGCTTCTTATTGAATTTTTTAATTTGGTTTATTGTTTCCTTCATTTCAAGAATTTCTGCTTGATTTTTTTTCAAAGTCTCTATCTCTTTCTTGAAGTAATCTTGCTCCCTGTATTTGCTCTCTTGTCTCTTTGTTGGAGTGATCAATGGTTGCCTGTATTTGCTCTCTAATCTCTTTGTTGGAATGATCAATTTATTTTTTATTTTTATTTTTTTTTTTGGTACTGGAGATTGAACTCAGGGGCGCTCGACCACTGAGCCACATCCCCAGCCCTATTTTGTGTTTTATGTAGAGACAGGGTCTCACTGAGTTGCTTAGTGCCTCGCCGTTGCTGAGGCTGGCTTTGAACTCGCGATTCTCCTGTCTCAGCCTCCCAAAGTGCTGGGATTACAAGCGTGAGCCACCGCGCCCGGCTGATCAATTTATTTTTAAATATTTTTTTCAGTCATTGGTGGATCTTTATTTTTATTCATTTATTATTTATATGTGGTGCTGAGGATCGAACCCCGTGCCTCACGCATGCTAGGCAGGCACTCTACCACTGAGCTACAGCCACAGCCCCAGAATGATCAATTTTTACCTGTAATTGCTCTCTTATATTATTCTGTGCTTCACAGATCATTTTAATTATGTACATTCTGAACTCCTTCTCTGACATTTTATCTATTGTGCCGTCAATGGATTCTATTGTTGTAGCATCTTGGTTTGTTTGGGGCATTTTCTTCCCTTGTTTTTTCATGTTGTTCATGTGTCTTCCTCTCTAGCAATGCTGATCTGTGGTATTATAGTTTCTACCCTATAATCTTGTAGTGTCCCTGCAAGTTACCAATACCTCACGTCTGGTGTAACCGGGCCTGCAGGGACCTCGGGGGAGGAGGGGGAGTGATCTTCATGGTCCTGGCTATTGACTCTAGATGGATGTAGGCAGGGACAGCCACTGGTTGGTAGATGGGAGGCCACTGCCACCTCTGTTATTTCTTTTTCTTTCTTTTTTTTTTTAAAGTTTTTTTTTTTTTAGTTGTAGATGAACACAATGTCTTTATTTTTTTTATTGCTTTGTATGTGGTGCTGAGGATCTAACCCAGGGCCTCACGCATGCGAGGCAAGCGCTCTACCGCTGAGCTACAATCCCAGCCCCCACCTCTGTTATTTCTAACAATACCACTCGCTGCCCTCCTCTCCCCAGCCCCTGGATCCCTGATAACCTCTACTCCAGTTTGTCTCTGTGAATTTCCCTATTTTTTTGTTTGCTTGTGTTTTTCGTTTGTTTGTTTGCTTGTTTTTGCAATGCTGGAGATCAAAACCCAGGGCCTCACACATGCTAGGCAGGTGCTCTACTACTAAACAATGCCCCCAGTCCTGAATTTACCTGTTCTAGGTACCTCATCCAAATGGAATCATACAATGTTCATAATATTTTTTCTCCCATGTTTGGCTTATTTCATTTAGTGTAATTTTTAAAGGTCTATCCATATTCTAAAAGATATCAGAACTTCATTTTTATGGCTGAGTAATATTCCACTCTAGGTATATGCCATATTTGTTTATCCATTTGTCTGCTGACAGACACTTGGATTGTTTCTGCTCTGGTGAATAATGCTGCTATGAACATTTGTGCACAAATGCCTGTTGCAATCATAAAGGTTTTTAATGGCCTCATGGGGACTTATTTCCTGCTTTGTAAAATGAAGTAATTGGATGACTTCTAACTCAAAGACTTCAAGAAATAAATGGGCTCCTTATAGTACAGAAGCTGGAAGGTCAAAGGTACATCTGTGCAAGTAATCTGCTTTCTAGGATGTCAGGGCTTCTCATGTGCCCATTGCCTTGGGACCCCAGGCACTGTGTGCAGCAGCCCTCCTGGGTAAGAGCTTGGCTGAGCAGCCCTCTCTCAAGAGCAGCCTAGGGAGGCAGAGGACAGTTCCTAAGGAAGATAGATTTCATTTGAGCCTGGCAGCCAGGACTCTACTCCTCCAGACCATTTGCTAATCCCCGGATGACTGGGTACCTCTGCGTGTGGGTTTCTGGCCAGGAGGTCTTTGATGGAGAAACATCGGGCATCTCAGGCCTGCTGAGGGAGCCTACAGCTCAGCTGATCCTCCCCAGGCCTCTCCACCACTTAGCCAGCCTGGAAGGTTCAGTCACTGGCTCCCAATCTGCTGCAAAAATTGAAGACTGGCAGCCTACAGGTTATAACTGACCCATGGATAGGTTCCTTTGAGCCAGTGTAGTATTAACATTTAAAAAATAATTAGTTACCGACATTTAAAATTCAGGATCTTTTTTACTTAAAAATCCAGATTTCTGGTTCCTTTCTAAATAGTCAGAAGAATGGTGGTCAGGGCCCACATACCCAACATTGGTTGCCCATTTAGATCAGACATTAAAAATCCAACCTCACGGGCACCTCTGATCCCTTCACTTGTCCATCTGGCCTCTTTTAGGGATGCCATTTGGAGCCATCCAGAGCTCTATCAGGCACCAGAGCTCTTACAACTAAAATCTCTTTTCAGCTAATCAAGAAGGGCTTCATAATGGCCTCCATATGAAAAAGGTCATGTTACCAAAAGCTTGGTTCTTGTCCCCAGTGCCAATCCAATGACCAGGACACATTTTGAGAAAAAGGAAAAAAGTTTTATTGCTTTGCTAGCAAAGGAGAAACAGGGAACTCCTGTCCCAGAGGAGAGGTTGTGATACTGCCTATCAAAGAGATTTAAAAAAAAAAAAAAACTTTTTAGCTTTATTTTATTTACTCATTTATTTATTTTTTAATGTGGTGCTGAAGATTGAACCCAGGACCTCACACAGCTAGGCAAGCACTCTACCACTGAGCCACAACCCCAGTCCCAAATAGGGGATTTTTAAAGAAGTAATTTAAAGGCTATATTCTATGTGTTCTCTGTCTGGAGTTGTAATTCACTTGTTAATTTGGGAGATAGTCATTTCTGAGATTTTTCTGGTGCCATCCTCAAGCCTGAATGACTTCCTTCCTGTGGTGTGTGCGCTGAAGGACAGATACTCTGCCTAGGATGAGGAAGAAAGATAATCCTGTTTCCCCTGAGATTAGGGAGAGGGAGAGGCTAGGTGAGGGAGAGAAGAAGAGAAAGGAACGTGTGTGTTTAGAAAATAAGTTGCAGTGGCAGAGCAGCAAGGGCTATATTCATAAGCATAAAGTGAACCATGTTAGAGTGACATTCAAGAATTTGTCAGCCAATGGGGCCATAATGAACAGGTGCTATTGCAAAATTGCTTTATCCAAGTGTCAATTCTACCATTCATTAGCTGTGTGACTTTGAACAAGTTACTGAACCATTCTGAGCTTCCATTTCCTTATCCTTATGATAACAACACTACCTTTCTCCCAGGATTATAATGAGATCTACATAAAGGAACACAGGTACAGGGGCTGGGGCTGGGGCTCAGTGGTAGAGCGCTGGCCTCGCACATGTGAAGCACTGGGTTTGATCCTCAGTACCATACAAAGATATACATAAATAAAGATATTGTGTCTATCTACAACTAAAAAACAATACATGTACTTTTTTTTTTAAAGGACACAGGTACGGTGCTTAGAAAAGTGCCTGGGATGTGGAAAAATGAGAAGGATGGTACAGAAGAAGAGACTGTGGCTTGGGCAATTGAAAGCTTGGAAAGTGCCCAGGACTGCATGTGAGGCCCAGATCCGCCACTTGCTAGCTGTGTGGAACTGGACAAGTCGTTTAGGCCAGCTGAGGCCCTTTCAGTACTTGAAGTGCTTCTGCAGAATGGAGACACACAAACGGCTGCTGTTATTATTATGAAGTGCTTGCTCAGTCCTCTTGGCTTGCTTCCACAGCATTCTTGAGCCTGCCGCACATCCCTTCCAGAGCTGGGGAATGGATACTGATCTGAAAGACAAAGAGGCTCTGCCAGCACAATGGCACCATTGTGAGCTCACGGGAGCACAATTTCCTTTCTGTCATTTCAACCTTGAAGGGATGCCATTTGGGGCCTGGGTGGGAAGGCGTGGGAGCCATCCGGAGCTCTGTCAGCCAGTCTTAAGGAAGGTCAAAGAAGCCATGGAAAGAGGAGGGACAGCCCTGAAGAATCCTTGTGTGTCTGTCTTGCAGTTATGAAGAATCAGGGGCTCAGAGTGGGAAAGAGACTTGCCTGGCCCCATAGAGCTAATCGGGGCAGAGTAGTGGCTAGAGCTAGAACCTCACACAGGGGCCACAGGGAAGCCCAACTGCTCAAGGATTTGCCACCCCAAGGGACATTTAGATGTTGGATATTTGACCTTTCTCTAAATGAAGTTGTATATTCTATCATTAAACACACTGACAAGATGTAAAGAGCAAATACTTATCTTATTACTTAAATATTTAGAACATATCTAAACTCTTAAAATCTTGTTTTAGCATTTTTCCTTCCATTTAAAATAACAGATGGAATTTACATACCACAAAATTAGCCCTTTTAAAACTGTACAAATTCACTGGGGTTTAATATATATTTATATTATATATATGTGCATGTGTGTGTATACACATATATGCAATCATCATCGCTAATTATAGAACATTTCCTTCATCCTTTTGACAGCCCCTAGCAACCATTAATCTACTTTCTGTCTCTGTGGATCTGTCTATTCTACACATTTTGTACAAATGGAATCATATAATTCGAAGTCTTTTGTGACTGGCTTTTTTCACAAGCATAATATTTTCTAGGATCCCTCATGCTGTAGAGTGTATTAATGCATCATTATTTTTATGGCTGAATACTATAGAATATTTTATTTATTTATCAGTTGATGGACATTTGGTTTGTTTTCACTTTTGGCAATTATAAGTAATGCTTCTAGGAACATTTATGTCCAAGATTTTGTGCAAGGGCTGGGGTTGTGGCTCAGTAGTGGAGCAATCGCCTAGCATGTGTGAGGCACTGGCTTCAGTCCTTGGCACTGCATGAAAAATAAATGGATAAAATAAAGGTATTGTGTCCATCTACAACTAAAAAATATTTTTAAAAAAAGATTTTGTGCAAATACATGTTTTCATTTTTCTTAGGTGTATACCTAGGGGTGGAACTGCTGGATCTTGTGGTAACTGTATACATAATCCTTTTTTTCCCCCATGCTGGGGAGAGAACAGAGGGTCTTGTGCATGGTAGGCAATTGCAATACCACTGAGCTGCACCCCGCCCCCCATGTATAAGCTTTTGAGGAACTGCCAGCGGTTCCAGTTATACTATTTGATATTACCACCAATAGTATACAAAGGTCCCAATTTCTCTGCATCCTCAGCAACACTTTCTTTCTTTCTTTTTTTAAAATTTTTTGTGCCGGGTGTTGAGCTCAGGGGTACTCAACCACCGTGACACATCCCCAGCCCTATTTTGTGTTTTATTTAAAGACAGGGTCTCACTGAGTTGCTTAGTGCCTTGTGGTTGCTGAGGCTGGCTTTGAACTTGCTATTCTCCTGTCTCGGCCTCCCAAAGTGCTGAGGTTATAGGTGTGTACCATTGTGCCCAGCTGCAACACTTGTTCTTTTTTTTTTTTTTTAATTTTTTTTAGTTGTAGATGGACACAATACCTTTATTTTATTTATTTTTATGTGGTGCTGAGGATCGAACCCAGGGCTTCACACATGCGAGACGAGCACTCTACCACTGAGCCACAACCCCAGCCCAACACTGGTTCTTATCTGTCTTTTTGAATACAGTCATACCAACCAGCTTGATAGCTGCGTGGCTTTACCTTTCCTTTTAGGCTGCTGTCCTGTCCCCACTCACAATGCTCACAGATCCAACTGGGCTGCCCCCTTCCCTACAATCAGAGTTTGTGACCTAGAAGCTATCTCCTTGATGTGAATGAGATAATTGGAGGCGGGTACATGGCACTAAGCTACTCATTTAATGGGCACTCAACAAGGGTAGAAAACAAGGTCCTTGTGTCCAGCTAAGCTCACAGATTGGTGGGAAAGCCAAGTGGTCTCAGTGCCAGGCAGCATGCATGCAACACACATTCATGGTTCTCAGTACACTCCTAGGAGGTAGGCAGCCAGTTTTCAGTTATATGGTCTAACAAGTGGCCTGGTGATCTGAACCTTGGGGTCTGAGGCCAATATCTCTGAGTGCTTCCTGTCTGCATTAGACATGACAGGGTGACAGTGTTGAGTCAGAAGGAAGTAGTCAACTGTGGGGGCACAAGGAAAGCCCTCTTGCCTTCCTGAAGGACTTGCTTCTTGATCTGGGTCCTCCAGGATGGAGTTGAGAAAGGATAGTAGCCATGAGCGTCTCAAATTAAGGTAGAAGTGCATGTGGCACCTGGAGGCTTGATAATACAGGCTTTGCTCTCTCCAGGGGCTCAGTGTGGCGGGATCATCCAGTACAGACAGGAGTGGACAATCGATGAGGCCAGTGAGGTAGGCAGAAATTAGACCAGGCAAGGCCTGGGAGGCCTCTTCAGGGAGTTTGGACTTTGGATTTCATCCTGAGGCAGAGGAACAACCATGAAGTGCTTTAGGGGAAATATCAGAAGGTTGTACTAGCTACAGAGGTCTCAACCCAGATCATGAAGGAGTCTGGTTTAGCTGTGACAGATGCACAGGCAGAGAAGGGAAGGAGAAAGGAGTCCAAGGGTCTTCACGAATCTCTTCTCAGCCAACTACTGATACTACAGTTCCTATCAATGAAACTACCTAGCTGAAATTTCAATTTGTGTGGACCCCAGCTTTACCCTCTTCTCTCTGATACAGACACGTGAACTGAGAAGGTGAAGGAGTGCCAAAAGAAAGGCTGGTAGAGATGGTGAGAAGCACAAAGGCCTCCATGTTGACACCAGCCTTGTTCCCTCAGCTACCCATCCTCCACCCCCACACTCAGGCTTCTCCAGGCCTAACATCCTGCAGAAATCAAGCTGTATCTCTTGGAAAGAAGAGCATTTCTGTTTGTACGAACTTGTAGGGACTCTAAAGAGGGGACCAGCCTCCAGCACTTTTGCGCAGAGTTCTAGATGATCAACAATTTCTGAGCTGTAGCGCTAGGAGGCTCCTTAGACCCCTTCTAAGGCCTTCCCTGCTCTTACCCTTTCCCTGCCTCTCACCCCTCCCCCATTGCATACTTTATAGATGAAGAAACAGAGGCCTGCATTATGGAAGTGACTTGTAATAAAGGTTAAAATTCCAAAGAAACTTATTCAAAAAATTTAAAATAGAATTGCCACATGATCCAGCAATTCCTCTTCTGAGTACATACCCAAAATAATTGACATCAGGGACTTAAATGGATACATTCACACCCATGTTCATAGCAGCATTATTCACAATTGCCAAAAGGTAGAAACAACCCAATATCCTGATAAATAAACAAAATGTGTTATATACATATGTAAAATATTATTCAGTCTTAAAAGGAATGAAGTTCTGGGGATGTAGCTCAGTTGGTAGAGAACTTGCCTCACATGCACAAGGCCTTGGGTTCAATCCCCAGCACCACACACACACACACACACACACACAAAGGAATGAAGTTCTGATGCAAACTTGGGTGGAACTTGAAGTCTTTACATTATGTGAAATAAGCCAGATGCAGAGTCCACTACTGTATGATTCCACTTACATGAGTACCTAATGGTCAAGTTCGTGACAGAAAGTAGAGTGGTGGTTATAGGGCCTAACAGGAAGGGAGAATGGGAGTTATTGTCTAAAGGTTATGAACTTCAAGTTGGGATGATGAAATAGTTCTGGAAATGGTGGTGGTGATGGTTGCACAATAATGTGAATGTGTTTAACACCACTGTAAAATGTCAATTTTATGTTTTGTACCTTTTATCACAATAAAAAAAGAAACATACAGCCGGGCACGGTGGCGCACACCTGTAATTCCAGCACTTTGAGAGGCTGAGACAGGAGAATAGTGAGTTCAAAGCCAGTTTCAGCAACGGTGAGGCGCGAAGCAACTCATTGAGACCCTGTTTCTAAATAAAACACAAAATAGGGTTGGGGATTGGCTCAGTGGACGAGTGCCCCTGAGTTCAATCCCCAGTATCAAAAAAAAAAAACCAAAAAACCAAAAATTGTTTAGGGCCTGGCTAAGTTTCTGAGGCTGGCTTTGAAATTGTGATCCTCCTGCCTCAGCCTCCCAAGCTGCTGGGATTACAGGTGTGTGCTGCTGCATCCTGATAATTTTTTTTTTGACAGTGCTGAGTATTAAATCTCCAGGGTCTCCCCAGGGCCTTGAGCATGCTAGGCATTCTGGGCAAAAACTCTTAACACGGAGCTACAAGTCCAATGCCCTGTATGTATACTTCTATAACAAAAAGATAATGTTTTTAAGAGGTAGATGAGAGGGCTGGCTATGGTACTGCACACCTGTAATCCCAGTGACTAGTGAGGCTGAGGCAAGAGATAAGAGGATGGCAAGTTTAAGGCTAGCCTGGGTAAAAATTTTGGGGGGTGTTTTGTAGGGATTGAACCGAGGGACACTTAAACACCAAGCTACACCCCAGTTCTTTTTAGTTTTTGTTTTGAGACAGGGTTTTGCTAAATCGCTGAGGGTCTTGCAAAATTGCTAGGCTGGCCTGAAACTTGTGATCCTCCTGCCTCAGCCTCCTGAGTCACTGGGATTACAGGAATACCACTGAGCCCAGCCACCCTGAGTAATTTAGCAAGATCCTGTCTCAATAAAAAAAATAAATTAAGAAAGTGCAGGGTGCCGTGGCACGGGCTTGTAATCCTAGCGGCTAGAGAGGCTGAGGCAGGAGGATGGCAAGTTCAAAGCCAGCCTCAGCAAAAGTGAGGCGGTAAGCAATTCAGTGAGACCCTGTCTCTAAATAAAATACAAAATAGGGCTGGGGATGTGGCTCAGTGGTCAACTGCTCCTGGTATCAAAACAAAACAAAACAAAACAAAATAAAAACTGAGATGTAGCTCAGTGATAGAGAGCCCCTGGGTTTAATCCCCAGTACAGGGGGAAAAAACAGCAAACAAAAAACAAAAAAACTATAATACACGCTGAAAGCTGGAGGTCAGTTGTACTTCAGAATTTCCCACCTTATGATTTTGTTATTGCTTCCTTGTGATATCATTCATCTTCTACCTCTATTCCCTTTATTTCCTGTAAGCTTGAATTAATATCTAATGGCTGATGGATCCAAATGAAACATTTTTGTCTGGTGTTAATAATACCATTGATCTTAAGAAATAATTAAGATATTAATATGCAATTAAAAATAAATAATTACCATTGATCTTGGAGCACGACTGAAGACACATTATCATGTTGAGAATCAGTAAACCTCCAGTAAAACTCAGATTAATTTCTGAAGTGGGGTATACTAACTGTACTAATTTCTGAAGTGGGGTATACTAACTGTACATTATACAGTTAGAATGTCTGTCTTGCACCTAGTAACGCGTGTGGTATCCTTGAACCCTATGTGACCAGCCAGTTTTCCACTATTAGTGTAAAGGTTTAACTGTGGTCAATATACTTTCTTTACAAAGTTATGCCAAAATATGCTTTTGCTAAACCTACGTGATTTTTCTTAAAAAGTAGAGCTGTCCCTCATTCACTGGGACCATTGGTTACTGTGAAATACAGTTCCTATTGGAAAAGCAGAATAAATCTGTTTTTTCATTTGAGTGGGGAGAGGTTTGGACTCATGGTCCTTTCCCACCCTGCAGTTCTCTATCAGTCTGTAGTTTAATAAATGTTCTCACTTTTCAGTTGTATGTATGAGCGAACCCTACATACGGCATTTTCAATTAATTTCGGGGACTCCTTTAGCGCCGTAAGCTTCTTTTGCGTGAACGACGCGGCATGGCTTAGTTGAGCCACTGTCGGGCCCAAGAAAGATCCCGGAGATCTCCAAGCCGCTCGGTGCCGGGAGGGGCCAGCGGGTCTGCAGCTGCGCCTGCCGGCCCATGGTTTCTGGAGGGTGCAGAACTTTCCTCCGAGCTTGCCTCGGTGCGCGGTGCGGACAACCCGCCCTGCCCGGTGCTCGCAGGGGCGAGCCCTCGGCGCGCGGGAATCTGCCGCAGGCACCCACACTCGCTGGGGCGGGAGCCGAGGCCCACTGCTCTTGGGCGGCCTTACCTTCAGGGAAACTGGAAGAGGCTGACCGCTAGAGGGCTGCTTAAACATTTTTACTAAATAACAGAAGTTTGGGCGCACGGGGAAGCAGAAATGAAACACGATTTTGAAAGTCGTGAAAACTTCACTAAAAAAGGTTATAAGAAGATCATTCAATACACAATATGTGATCTTTGGAGCAAATCAAAGTAATATGAATCCTTTGAAGGGATCCAGGAAGAGGGATTACCTCAACTGCCCGGCTAGCTCAGTCGGTAGAGCATGGGACTCTTAATCCCAGGGTCGTGGGTTCGAGCCCCACGTTGGGCGGTTGAGGTGTCTTTTGTTTGCCCCTTTTCAACTATAATGATTTAACCAATTTTAGTTCTTATCAACGGTAATAACTGACGTCAGCCAGGAATTTCTTATTTTAAAACAATACATAAAAAATTGAAGACCAAACTAGTTAAAAAAAAAAAAAAAAAAAAAAAAAAAAAAAAAAAAAAAAAAAAAAAAAAAAAAAAAAAAAAAAAAAAAAAAAAGGAAGCTGGGCGCGGTGGCTCAAGCCTGTAATCCCAGCACTCAGGGAGGCTGAGACAGGAGAATCGCGAGTTCAAAGCCAGCCTCAGCAATGGCGAGGTGCTAAGCAACTCAGTGAGACCCTGTCTCTACATGAAACACAAAATAGGGCTGGGGATGTGGCTCAGTGGTCGAGTGCCCCGGAGTTCAATCCCCAGTACCAAAAAAAAAAAAAAAAAAGGAACCATAAGAGTACAAAATTTCAACTCAAAATACAGTTGAAGAGAAAATGGTATAGAAAAATATTTGTTACTGAGTAATAAATAGAGCATTGAATGCCAAAGGTTAGGTGATAACAAGACATGAAATCAAAGAAATTATAGAGTTCATAGACATTACTGAAGGGATCTCTGTCAAAATACTGATATATTTATTTTTTACTTAATGCTATGTGTGATATTGAAGATTGATTTGGAGAAAGGCTCTTTGAATATTTTTAAACCACTGTCTGTTTTGGTGATGAGCTGATGAAAACAGCTATTGTAAACAGACCCTTAGGACTTTCTTATCCTTTTTTCTTTTTTAGCCAGTGATTCAAATTGCAAATTTTCCCTTGGATCTTTTTGGAGTCTCAAAACACATTTCAAACAAATGTTTTTTTTCCTTTCCTCAAATCATGTTTTCCTAAATAATTCATTTTTCTTTAAGCAGAACTTTGCTTTCATGTTGACAGCTGCTCTCCTTGTCCTAAATATTTAAAGTCATCCCGCAGCAATTCTCATTCTCCACAATTACCATATACTGTTATCATCAATTCAAAATACTAGTTCAGACCTGGGAAGAAAAAACATGGAGAACTTCAGCATCAGAAATTATGCTGTAATCCCAGCAGCCGGGGAGGCTGAGGCAGGAGGATTGGGTGTTCAAAGCTAGCCTCAGCAAAAGCAAGATACTAAGCAACTCGGTGAGACCTTGTCTCTAAATAAAACACAAAATAGGGAAAAAGGGCTTGGAATGTGGCTCAGTGGTCGAGTGCCCCCTGAGTTCAATCCCTGGTACCAAAAAAAAAAAAAAAAAAAAAAAAAAAAAAAAAAAAAAAAAAAAAAAAAAAAAAAAAAGTAAGAAGAAAGAAACGAAGATCTCCAAATACCCTCTCATTATCATGGAGGAGTACTAAATCTACAGGTGGTGGGAAGTGGTGTGTAATTGTTCCAGAGAAGCACACCAGGTCAGTGAAGCAAACTGGTAAACTAATCAGAAGCCAATGAAAATATCATATTTCTATTTAAAACATATCAGTGTTACGGGCTGAATTATGTCCCTTTCCCCTAAATTCATTTGTTGAAGTCCTAACCCCCAGTATCTCAGGATGTGGAGAAATAGCATTGTTGGAGATATATGTATTTAATTAAGATGATATTATACTGAAGTAGGGTAGACTACTAATCTGACTGGTGTCCTTATGGAAAACGCAAAATTTGAACAAAAACACAACCACTTGTCCACATTTGGTCGCATGGGAGAATGTTATGTGAAGATCAAGACAGAGAGTGGGGTAATGTTTCTACAAACTAAGAAACACAAAAGATTGTCAGCAAAGGGGAGAGGCATGGAACAGATCCTTCCTCGGCCCTTAAGAAGAACCAGCCCGACCAACACCAGGGTTTCTAGCCCCTGAAGTATGAAACAATAAATTTCTGTTGTCTAAGCCACTCAGTTTGTGGTCCTTTGTTAATGGCAGCTGCGGAAAATGAACACAGTCAGCATTCCAGTTGGGAGATGATTTTTTTATTTCAAATTTATTTTATTATACTTTGTATTAAGTAATTGTCATCTTCATTCGCAGAAAGTCTTTATGAAAAGCAGTAGTTCATTTTGATGTAGTTGTAAATTCAACTCAAGTGGGGAAGTTAGGATCACTTTCCTACAGAAGTTATTTATTTTTTCTGCACCTACCTCAGAGCTACACCCCAGACCCCTTTATTTTTATTTTTATTCTTTTAAATACATCTTTACTTATTTTATGCAGTGAAGATCGAACCCAGTACCTCACATGTGAGAGGCAACTGCTCTACCACTCAGCCACAACCCCAGCTCCTATTTTTACTTTTGAGACAGAGTCTCACTAAATTGCCAAGATTGCCTTGAACTTGTGATACTCCTGCCTCTGGAGTCAAGTAACTGAGATTACAGGTATGTGCCACCGCACTCTGCTTCAAGGTAACATTTTAAATACCTTAATCTGAAAGGAAATTTTCTTCTTACTGTTGGCTGATGATTTATTATGTTGGCTAGTGACTTATTTCCATTTGTACTAAAAATGCAAAGGTATACCAGATCAAACACATTTTATTCTCCCATGGAACTCATGTTTGGAGGCTTAATGTTCATCTAGAAATTGAATATCTTAAGAAAATGTGGGCTGAAGATATAGCTCAGTTGGTAGAGTGCTTGCCTCATATGCACTAAGGCCCTGGGTTCAATCCTCAGCACCAAAAAAAAAAAAAAAAAAAAAAAAACAAACAAGTGCCAGTTCTGTGAGGTTTAGTTTCTTCAACAAATAAATTCTAGCTGGGCACGGTGGCGCACGCCTGTAATCCCTGCACTTTGGGAGGCTGAGACAAGGAGAACAGCGAGTTCAAAACCAGCCTCAGCAACTGCAAGGCATTAAGCAACTCAGTGAGACCCTGTCTCCACATAAAACACAAAATTGGGCTGGGGATGCTCAGTGGTCGAGTACCCCTGAGTTCAATCCCTAGTACAAAACAAACTAACAAACAAAAAAACAAATTCTTAAGAAAGAGAGATATAAGCCGGGTGCAGTGGCATATGCCTGTAATCCCAGCACTTAGGGAGGCTGAGACAAGAGAATCACAAGTTCAAAGCCAGCCTCAGCAAAGCCGAGGCGCTAAGCAACTCAGTGAGACCATAAAACACAAAATAGGGCTGGAGATGTGGCTCAGTGGTCGAGTGCCTCAGAGTTCAATCCCCAGTACCAAAAAAAAGAGAGAGATAATGAAATGTGTGGACCTAGTTTGGATCCTGATTTGAACCAATCACAAAAGAACACATATGAGGCAATCGAGGATCTATCTGAACATTGATTGTCTACTTAAAGATATAAATAAGAAAATCATTTGCTTTTTTTTTTTTTTTTTGGTAGTGGGGATTGAACCTAGGGGTGCTTTACCACTGAGCTACATCCCCAGCCCTTTTCATTTTTTATTTTGAGACTATGTCTCACCAAATTGCTGAAGCCCTTGTTAAGTTGCTGAGACTAGCCTCAGATTTATGATCCTCCTGCCTCAGTTTCCCGAATTACTGGGATTACAGTCATGTGTCCTGCAGGAATTTTAGTTTTTAGATGTAATAATGGTATTGTATAAGAAAGGGATTGTACTGTGGCTGGGGCTGTGGCTCAGTGGTAGAGTGCTTAGCATGTGTGAGGCACTCTGTTCAATTCTCAGCACCGCATATAAATAAAATAAAATAAAAGGTCCATAGACAACTAAAAATTATTTTAAAAGAAGAAAAGGATCTTAATTTTTAGAGATACATACAAAATAGTTTACGAGTTAAATAGACATAACATCTGGGATTTGCATGTATGTGTTTTTTTGTGGGAGAATAGTGAGGGGTACTAATGAAATAAGATTGGTTATATGTTAATAACTGAGGAAGCTGAGTGACAGATACATCAGAGTTCATCTCTACTTTTGTATATTGTTTAAAATTTTCCACAAAACTAAATAACATTGGGCTGGGGATATAGCTTAGTTGGTAGAGTGCTTGCCTTTCATATACAAGGCCTTGAGTTCAATCCCTAGTGCCACCAAAAAAAAAAAAAAAAAACCCAAACAAACAAAAAAAACCTAAATAACATTGATTATGCAAAAGTGTCTTAACCTCCTTAGCCAGTGATCACTTTGTTGTTGCTAAATAGGAGAACCAGCCATTTTTTTTTTTGTACTGGGGATTGAACCTAGGGGTGCTCAACCACTGACCCACATCACCAGTCCCCCTTTTTTTTTTATAACTTTATTTTATTTATTTTTATGTGGTGCTGAGGATAGAACCCAGTGCCTCAGGCATGCGAAGCAAGCGCTCTGCCGCTAAGCTACAATCCCAGCCCACCAGCCCTTTTTTGTATTTTTTTAGAGATAGGGTCTCACTGAGTTGCTTAACACCTCACTAAATTGCTGAGGCTGGCTTTGACTCAAAATCCTCCTGCCTCATCCTCCTAAACTGCGGGACAACAGGACTGCACCACTGTGCCCAACCTATATGTCTTCTTATAAAATGCTATGAGAAGTGTGTGGCATTGCATTGAGACTATTCTTGTCAAAAAAAACTTTACTTAAGCCAGGCGTGGTGGCGCAAGCCTGTAATCCCAGCACTTAGGGAGGCTGAGACAGGAGAATTGCGAGTTCAAAGCCAGCCTCAGCAACGGCGAGGCGCTAAGCAACTCAGTGAGACCCTGTCTCTACATAAAACACAAAATAGGGCTGGGGATGTGGCTCAGTGGTCGAGTACCCCTGAGTTCAATCTCTAGTACCAAAAAAAAAAAAAAAAAAAAAACTTTACTTAAACCTGGTGCATGCCTGTAATCCCAGCACTTTGGGACACTGAGACAGCGGAATTGCCAGTTCAAAGCCAGACTCAGCAAGGGCGAGGTGCTAAGCAACTCAGTGAGACTCTGTCTCTAAATAGGACTGGGATGTGGCTCAGTGGTTGAGTACCCCTGAGTTCAATCTCCAGTACAAAAAAACAAAACAAAACAAAAAAATAAATAAAAACAAAAAACACTTTACTTAGGTGCAATTAAGTCTTTAGAACTTAACTACATTTATAAAAAAATATAGGAACTGATGAAGTAACATCACAAGTAAACAATTAGATACATTCAGAATGTCAGGCAATTTAAAAAGCTCAGTTTCATGCTGGAATTGTAGCTCAGTGGTAGAGCGCTTGGCTTGCATGCATGAGGCACTGGGTTTGATCCTCGGGACCACATAAAAATAAAT
Source organism: Geosciurus inauris (assembly GCA_004024805.1). NCBI lineage: Eukaryota > Metazoa > Chordata > Mammalia > Rodentia > Sciuridae > Geosciurus > Geosciurus inauris. The sequence goes on from PVHX01010975.1 coordinate 38,275, forward strand.
AAATAAAGATATTGTGTCCATCTACAACTAAAAAAATTTTTAAAAAAAGCTCAGTCTCTTCAGAAAGCAAATTCGTGAACACACACTAATACCACTATGTTTGTAGGCAGATTGTATTTGTGGTAAGGTCTCTACCTCGAGTCCTGGGGCAGTCAGTGAAGCCAAGTTTTCTCAAAATGTTTTGAAATGCATAAGATTACAAAATACGAGTATAAAAGAAAATAATTATGTTGAAATATAGCTATCAAGATATTTTAAGGGGCTGGGGTCATAGCACAGAGGTAAAGTCTTTCCTAGAATGTGTAAGTCACTGGGTTCAATTTTCAGCACCACATATAAATAAAGATTCATTGACAACTAAATAAAAATATTTTTAAAAAGACACTTTAAGGGGCTGGGGCTGTAGTTCCAGTGGTAGAGCGCTTGCCTAGCATGTGTGAGGCACCGGGTTTTATCCTCTGCACCACATATAAATCATAAATGAATAAAATAAAGATCCATCAACAACTAAAAAAAATTTAAAAAAAAAATTTATTTTTTAGTTGTAGATGGACACAATATCTTTATTTTATTGCTTTGTATGTGGTGCTGAGGATTGAACCCAGGGCCTCACGCCTGCAAGGCAAGCGCTCTACCGCTGAGCTACAATCCCAGCCCCAACAACTAAAAATTTTTTTAAAAAATATTTTTAAAAGATACTTTAAATATGGTAGGTACATACTTCATTATTAAAGCATTAAATAACAGGTGCTAACAGCAGGTCTAATAACAACAGTAATTTCAAAGTAGTGATGAATATAAATGATATTTCTGAGATACTTGTAAGAACTGATTTCTACAGGTGACAAAGTCACGGTGCTGCTGATTGTTACAGATTGTTACCTTCATTTACAAAGAAAGAAAATGTTAAGTTTCAGAGTTTGGAGAAAATAAAGATGTCATTTTCCCCCCATCCAAGTTTATGAACTGTTTGAATTATATCCATAACCTTCTAGATTAAGAACTTCAGGTCACCCAGCGTGGTGGTGCAAGGCTGTAATCCCAGCAGCTTCAGAGGCTGTGGCAGGGTGATTGTCCCTAAAGGTCTCCTGGGCAGACACCATTGGAGATGCCACTGGAGTTTGGCTTCAGAACAGGCAGCCCTATTCTCTCAGATTTCTTTTCTTTTTTTTGGTACCGGGGATTGAACTCAGGGGCACTCCACCACTGAGCCACATCCCCAGCCCTATTTTGTGTTTTATGTAGAGACAGGGTCTCACTGAGTTGCTTAGTGCCTCTCTGTTGCTGAGGCTGGATTTGAACTTGCGATTCTCCTGTCTCAGCCTCCCTCAGTGCTGGGATCACAGGCTTGCGCCACCGCATCCGGCTCAGATTTCTTTTTCTTTTATGGTAAAAAACAAAACAAAACAAAAAAACACACAAAACAATAGAAAGAGGATAGAGAAAAATGTAGGCACCAAATGGTGGGGAAGTAAATGGGGTGAAGGATTCCTCAAGTTTTTGCCTTGTATTTCATATTTCTGATTTGTTGCACCATGAGCAACCTAAATATTTAAATATTACCTATGTAATAAACACAAAGGCACAAAAGTTAGCATAAATATAAATACAGAAATAACACAAAGAGCGCACTAGGATAAAGAAACTCTGAGAGAATACCCAGTGTCCATCTTTATGGGAGGAACTGGGCAAATGAGGGATGGAAGGGGTGGGGAGAGGGATGGGACTTTATTTTTGTTTCCAAAAAAAATTTTTTTTTTTGGTATTGGGGATTTAACCCGGAAGTGCTTTACCATTGAGCTACATACTCAGCTTTTTAAGTTTTGAGAGAGGGTCTTACTAAGTTGCTCAGGGCCTATGTTGTAGAGGCTGGCCTTAACTTTGTGATCCTTCTGCCTTCGCCTCACGAGTCGCTGGAATTACAGGCATGCGCTACCCACTGCTTAGCTTGTTTCTAAAATTTTTAATTAAGAAAGTATGTATTTGGTATCCAAACTTTTTTTTTAGTGTATCGGTAGTTTTGGTGTGAATGGTCACAGAGGTCTTTGTGCCTTTCTAGAATACTGGCAGGGCTAGTAGACACAAGCTGGTGTATGTTCGACTGGAATAAGGAAAAAAAAATTTTTTTGTAGGTTTTTGTAGTCAAAGAAGAAGTTTGTTCAAAGGAGGATGAGGAAGAAATTAGCGTCAATAAATGGAGAGGCATCTGAAATGGGAGGGTGCAAACCTTCCCACTTAACGAGAAGGTTTTTGTTGTTTTGGTACTGGGGTGGATCCCCAACCCTTTTTTAAACTTTTTTTTTTAACATGGTGTCATTTTTAAAATACCTTTGTTTATTTTTATGTGGTGCTGAGGATCAAACCCAGTGCCTCACGCATGCTAGGCAAGCACTCGACCACTGAGCCACAACCCCAGGCCCCCACCCCTTATTTTAGGGGAAGGCCTAAGTTGCTTAGGGTCTCACTGAACTGTAGAGGCTGTCCTCCAATTTCGGTCCTCTGGTCTCAGCTTCCGGAGCCACTATTATAGGCCTGCATCATCGCGCGACGCTTGGGGGCAGGTTTAGAAAAGCTAGTGAGACAAAGGTTTGTGTAAGGCATATTGGTAAATTGCGAGCTGCGGAAGCACTAAAATTCACTGTGCGGCACGGTGCTAAGCCGTTGCATGTAACTCTCACAATGCACCCGAGGAAACAGGCTTCTTATTCTGCAGCGGAGAACGCACAACTGGGGAGTTTGTGAACAGGGGAACAACATGAAGAAACCTGTTTAGACTGTGTGTACGTTGGTAACAGCTCAGGTAAACAGGAGGGCAAAATAGGGCACCCGCCCGATACGGAACCCCGACCTTGGCTTTATGTACGTTAGCCTCTGCCGTGGGCACGAGGGTGAGGTACAAGCAGGGGCCAACAAATGGCCACAAACTCCCCAAACAGCCAGGCAGTGAGCTTCCTGCTCGAGGAAGCTTCCAGGGGCGGCCCCATCACTGCCACTAAAGCTGCCCAGAGCAGACACCACCGAGACGCCGCGCTGTTCTCTCAAGCCACCTCAACACCCAAATACGTGTGGCTTTATTTTGTTCCCGGGACTGTGCACCCGGGCCTTTCCCGTTCTTTCGTCGCAGACGCTCCAGGGCCTCACTCGCCCCACTCCCACCCCGCCCTAATGACACACAATCAACTCGGCCCTAACCAGCCCGCCAGACGCGGGAGAGCGGGGCGCGCGGTGGGGGAGGGGCGCGGGGTGCCGCCCGCCCCTCCCCCACCGCGCGCCCTTCCCCCCCCCGGTTGCTCTTCAACGGACTCGGAACTACGCATCCCGGCGTGCCCCGGGGCGGCGCGGGCTCAGGGGCGCGTGCGCGGCGGGCAGCCGTTGGCTGGAGCGGCGGCTGCGCGGGTCGCTGCGCTGTGAGGTCTGCGGGCGCTGGCAAATCGGGCCCAGGATGTAGAGTTGGCTGTGCCTGACGGCGCGTCTGACGCGAAGTTGGGTGGGGTAGAGAGTAGGGGGCGGTAGTCGGGGGTGGTGGGAGAAGGAGGAGGCGGCGAATCACTTATAAATGGCGCCTAAGCAGGACCCGAAGCCGAAATTCCAGGAGGGTAAGTCTGTGCCCTTGGGAAAGGGCATCTAACGGCTCAGGGGAGGGAGGCGGGCTCGAGACGGTCGAGGTTTGCGGGCCGGGGGAAGCGCGGGCTGCGCCTAGAGAAGGCGGTGGGCATTGCTTTGTGAGGGGAACGCGCATTGCAGAGGGTGATTTTAGTGCGTCATCTGGAAAAAAGGCTTTGTGAGGCGAAAGCCTAACTTAGGCTTCGGAGTGGGCGAGGGAGCGTTTGGCTTGTGGCAAAACCTTCATGCGTGTTTGTTATTGTTCTGAGGAAGAGGGCGCGGAGAAAGCAGCCTATTGTAGCGACGGGGGCGCGATGGCGGCGGTTAGGGGAAGTGATGTGGCGCGGGGGAGGGGAGGCGAGGCGCGGCGCCTGTTTTGCGAACTCGCGTCGGGTGCCTGGCCGCGTGGGCAGCAACGGATGGTGGTCCTGGGCCGTCTGGAGCACCCCTCCCCCCCAGCTCCGTGGTTGAAGCGTTCGGTGGAGACACGGCGCTGTGGAGCGTAGGGATGGGTTTGGCGCCCCGGGGCGGGAGAACTGCGTTGTAAAATGGCCGCTACAAGATGGCCGCGCCATCATGGCCGCTGGCGTCTCGGCCCCGTGTGCCGGCGCCGTTTCAGGGCAGATGCAGCGCCCCCTTGCATGGCGCCCACGCACAGATCGGTGCTAACGTTTACCTCAGAATGGTGGGTGGAGATTAAGGGGGAAAAAAATCTCGAGGAGCGGGTTGAGCGTTTTCGTCATCTTGGTGTTGCCTGAAGGCATCACTTTAGCTCACCAGGGAGCATAGCGCCAAAATCTTACGGTAAAGTGAGTGCGCTCTCCCTGTGCGTTCGCTCGTAAAAAGTAATTAAAAACTTTAGTATGAGGGCCTTTCTGTTTATAAGCCCCTGGTCTTAACGTGATTTTTAGAAATACAGCAGTTTGACTAGTTGCAGTAATATTTGATTAACAATGATTCCAAAGCTTGATTATTTTGGGTTTCGAGCGACCAGAGTCTTGACTGACGTTAGAATCTGACTTCCAGTAAAGACGTTTCTAGTGCTCTCTGCGCATGTATTTACATGGACGTTTAAGAGTAAACTGAAAAGGAAGAACGCTTTAAAACCGCCTTTCTCTATGGTTGTACGTGTCAATTACTCTTAAGTTACATGTTCAGACGCCTGCATAATTTTCTCATTTTAGTATTTTTCAAATTTTAATGTGTTAAAACTACTTTTACGAATCACAAACCTCAAACCTAAGTAACTTTACGGTGTATTCAAGGGGTTTCAGGGGGTATTTTCGGCGATAAATGACCCTTAATTCCTGTTTCTCTCACTTCAGTAAACTGACTTTTATAGATTTCGTTATTTTGCTAAGTGTTTCAAAAAAATTTTTTTTCTTTTTTTAATGGCACTGGGTTTGATCCCAGGGCCTCACACATGCCAGGCAAGCGCTCTACCTAGCATCTAGTTGATATAATGCCAAGGGTCTGTGAACTTTAATGGGGAAAATAAGCTTTTTTATAAACTAACCGAAATTTACTGTTTCAATCATCAATTTAAATCTTCCCCCAACAGAAGACAGAAATATTAGCTGTACATTTTTATGTTTCAGTGCTGTCTGAAAAATACATAAGCTATTATTTTTGGTACTGGAGATGGAACCCAGGAACACTGTAGCACTGAGTACCCTTTTAAAATTTTTTATCTTGAGGCAGGGTCTTGCTAAGTTGCTGAGGCTGACCTGGAACCTGGACTCCTCCTGCCTCATCTTCCCCAGTCGCAGGGATTACAGGCATGTGCCACCTCGCCTCACCTGGTTTATTATTAACATATTTGTGGTCATTGCTTCAAAATTATGATAGTTTGTCTCAGCAGCTAAATCTTGTTTACTGCATCAGATAAGGAGTTCAGAGAAAGTGGTGTTTAAAAGTTTTGAAAACTGTTTCAACAGTTGTTTTCCTTTGTAATTTGGTGTGGTTTGTGTATTTATTAAAATATTCTAAGAGGCTTATAAAGCATCACCAGGCTGTCAAGGCACAAAAACTTAATCCTGAATCTTGGTGGAGGGGCAGTCAAGGGTGACCATTTTGAAGGAAGGAAGTGCTTTAGTTTCAGAAGGATGGTCTATAGAGTGAGGTGAATAACAACCGCTAACAGCTATCCCTGTGCTGGTTATAGTGGTGTAATTGGAGAAGAGTAGGAACAAAGGCACTCGTGGGCAAGATAGTGAAAGCTATTTAAGGTCCTCTGCCTTTGCAGTTATTTTCCAGGTGTGTTTCCACTTGAGTATCAAAGCTGAATCATTTTTTAAAAATTTTAAGATGTTCAGAGAATATTTTGAAAAAAAAAATTTAGTGCTAACAAAACTACCTTGAAACTCTGTAGAAGAGTAGGGACAAGAATTGTCATAAAGTGTTTTTTCCCCCCATAATTCTTATAAATGCAGAAGATTTTCCTCACATGGTATATAAAATATTTTCCATAAGCAATTTTAAGCACAGTGACTTCTTTGCACTGGACTTTGTCTTTTACTTGAAGTTCTGTTAAAGCATAGGATAGCACGATGTCACAGGCCCACAAATCTCAGTGGCTCCTGAGGCTGAGACAGGAGTATGGCAAGTTGGAAGCAGGCCTAGGCACTTTAGTGAGACTGTCTCAAAATGAAAGGGTTTGGGGATGTAGTTCAGTGGTCAAGCACCCCAGGGTTCAATCCTCAATACTAGTCCTTCCCCTGCAAAAATGGAGTAAGCCGGGTGCAGTGGCGGCGCATGCCTGTAATCCCAGCACTGAGGCTGAGACAGGAGAATCCTGAGTTCAAAGCCAGCTTCAGCAATGGCAAGGCACTAAGCAACTCAGTGAGACCCTGTCTCTAAATAAAACACAAAAATAGGGCTGGGGATGTGGCTCAGTGGTCGAGTACCCCTGAGTTCAATGCCTGGTACCAAAAATAAAAGGTAAAAGAAAGTTGTGAACATCTAGTCATTGTCTGAGGGGAGACTGCCTCTGTCAGGAATGAAGTCACTGAGTGAGGGCTGGGGTTGAGGCTCAGTGGTAGAGTGCTTGCCATGTGTGAGGTTTTGGGTTCCATCTTCAGCCCACATAAAAAATAAAGTTAAGACACTGATGTTCCTAGTAAGCACCAACGAGTAGGAAAATGGGAAACTTGGAATTTGACAGTATTTGGGCAGAATTGCCTTTTTAGTTTGATATTAGAAAGCATTTAGGGTGGAGAAAGTTTTAAGAAACTGATAATAGTGGGTTGCTGGTTCCCCAAATTTCCAATCTTTTTTTCACTGCCATGAAAAATAGTTGTGTTTTTTTTTTAAATCCTGGTTCATACTTCTCAGGTAGCTGTATGTTTTTTTCAACAGACTATTAGGCATAGGTAGCTAAAGATCCAAGAGGGCCTCAGTAGAGTCGTTTTTGGTGGCAGCAAGCTTAAAACAAACCAACCAACCAACCTGGAAAGTGAAATGAGGAGACGTCTGATCATTGGTGCTGCTGTTGATTAGCAGAATAGTTTACCCGTTTTGGTTCCTGTCCCTTGCCTGTTGGAGAAGTCTTTGACTAATCTATTTCTAATTACCTTAAATTCAAGTTGGATTGGATATAGGCCCAGTAGCCTCTAGCAGTAATTCTTTTTTTTAAAAAAAAATTTTTTAGTTGTTGATGGATCTTTAATCATTTATTTATATGTGGTGCTGAGGATCGAACCCAGTGCCTCATGCATGCTAGGCAAGCGCTCTACCACTGAGCTACAGCCTCAGCCCAATCTAGCAGTAATTCTTTAAAGAGGAGCTGCACAAAAATTTTATGAGAACTTTGATTTAAAAGTGAAGTTACTGGGGGCTGGAGTTGTAACTCAGTGGTAGAGCACTTGCCTAGCACACATGAGGCACTCGGTTTAATCCTCAGCACCATATAGATTAAACAAAAGTATTTTTTTTTTAAAGTGAAGTTACTGGAGATTCTAATAATACAGGAGATCCTGTCTCTAGTGAGGCTTGAAATTAAATACATAGTTTAAAAAAATAAAAGATCTTTGGTCAAATTAGGGAATTCTTGTGTAGGATAAAATTCAGATTTCATAGTATGACCTACATGATGTTTCATGATCTCTGTGACTTTTATATGTTTATCCTGTGCTCTAGCGGTAGTAAACTGCAAGTATTTCTAATAGTGTCTAACACTTTAGTACAAGTTGTTTACACCATCTTCCTTCCCTGTGACTCTCCCAAGTAGTTCATTAGTCATTCTCTTTATTGCTTGTGAAGGTAGCTATAGTATGAAATCCAGGAAATTGTACAAACCTATTTGTCCAGGTGTGAGGGTCCTTTATTAATCTGTCAGTGCCTTGCACAATAAGTCTCACACAAGACCAGGTAACTGTTGAGAAGTGAATATTTAGATATGCTGTGGGGTAATTATTTCAGGTTGAAGGTTTATCCATAAATTATGGTGGTTTTTTTTTTTTTTTAAAGCTGTGCTTCAAAAGCTATACTATAGGGGCTGGGATTGTGGCTCAGTGGTGGAGCCCTTGCCTCGTATGTGTGAGGCACTGGGTTCCATCCTCAGCACCACATAAAAATAAATCAAATAAAGATGTTGTGTCCATCTACAACTAAAAAAGATATTAAAAAAGCAATACTATACATATTTTTAAATAGTGAAACCTGTAGTAAACCGTTTCTAAAGAATTGGGCTAGTAGGTTATTTCAGTTTTACAGCTAAAGGAATTGACCCTGTTAAATACTTTAGTTGTCTCTGTGTGTTGAAACCAAATGGACAGAAAATTGTGTGAGATCTATTTCTACTACATACCAAGTATAATCTGAGTCATTTCCAGAAATTGCCTGCATCATTTGTTTCATCAGCAGAGATGTCTCTCAAGTCTCATCCAGTAGCAGCAGTCTGAGATTTTGTATGGTTTGAATATTCTAATGGTGAGATCCTTATAGCATAAGTTCTAAAGGTAATGATTTTTTGTGAGTTGTTTTGTTCATTGTACATTGTTGAACACATTTGAGGAATGAATGTGGATAGGATACCTTAAAATTCCAGCCAGCTTGCACGTATATTGAAATTTTAATGTGTGGCGTATTTAACCAAGTAAAAGCGTTGGAAGTAGAGATGTAGGTGTAGGCTTAAGTTCCTAAAACTTAGAAAAAGAGCATTTTAAAAATTGAATTCCTGGATAATACTGTTAGAATAAATCAATCAGCCTTCTCAGTGGGTAGCTGCAATAGATATTATTTGCTCAGCAGTTGTTAGATGATTTAAATGAACTGATAATGGTTTTTGTTTTTTATTTTATATGCTCTGGCATAACCTATGGTGAAGTTTAATCTGAAGTGTTGCCCCATGTGCTTTACCCATTTTTCTTCATATCGTAGGATTATCATAATAAAATGTGATGGTTTTCAGATTTGAATCTATATATGGAAAGGGATTGGTATTAATACAGTACTTTTTTACTTTTATAGGTGAGCGAGTGCTGTGCTTTCATGGGCCTCTCCTTTATGAAGCAAAGGTATGAAATCTTCCTTTTGAGAAGTTGGCCAAAACTATTGGTTAAATTTGATTTTTAATATCAAATTTTGGTGTTTTCTTTGTTGGATTCAGTAAGAGAATTGCCTTTTTTTCATAGATTTATAGTCCATAGATTTTCCCAGTTTTTTTTGTTTTGGGTTTCTTGCTACTTGTTTAGTGGGTAGAAAAAGTTAAAACATTCCTACTCTTGGTATCTTATCTCTCAGAAGACCCTTTAGGTAAAGTAGCATTTGAAGGAAATTATAGAAAGTGAAGGTTGGTTTATGGGAGGAAATAATATTTTGTAGTTAAGGAGGGGGCTGCCAGTTACTTTTACATGCAAATATATGCTAAGTAAGTATTGAGCTGATTGTTTTGTTACAGGTAACTGACAATATTTTTTTTTTGGTACCGGGGATTGAACTCAGGGGTACTCGACCCCTGAGCCACATCCCCACCCCTATTTTGTGTTTTATGTAGAGACAGGGTCTCACTGAGTTGCTTAGTGCCTCGCCATTGCTGAGGCTGGCTTTGAACTCGCGATTCTCCTGTCTCAGCCTCCCTAAGTGCTAACGGGTATACCTAACTAGCCACTCGCAACTTTTAAATCTTCACAAATGTGCTCAGGTTATAAAACCAATAGTACGTTTAGTCAAAGATAAACAGGACAATGCATTTTGTCTAATTAATTAAAAAAATTTTTTTTTTTTTTTGGTGTCTAGTATTGAACCTAGAGCCCTGTGTATGCTGGGCAAGTACTCTATCATTGAGCTACATACATCCTCAGCATTTTTTGTGGGATGGGGTGGGGGAAGGCAGGGTTAAATTTTTTTTTAATATTTATTTTTTAGTTGCAGGTGGACAGAATATCTTTATTTTTATGTGGTGCTGAGGATCGAACCCAGTGCCTCGCTACCACTGAGCCACAACCCCAGCCCAAGGCAGGGTTAATTTTGAGACAAGGTTTCCTTAAATTGCCCTGGCAGGCCTGGAACTTAGAATCCTCCTACCTCACCCTTCTGAGTGACTGGGATTAAGGCATGTACCATTGTGCTCAAAAAATGTTTTGTTTCTGATAACTTTTTGCAGGGGGGTGGGGTACTGAGAATTGAACTAAACCCAAGGGTGCTTAACCACTGAGCTATATCCCTATCCTTTTTTAAAATTTTGAGACAGTCTTGCTAAGTTGCTGAAGCTGACCTTAAACTTTGGGTTGTCCTGTCTCATCCTTCACGAGCAGTGAGCAGCTGGTGGGATTACAGGTGTGAGCAGCGCCTGGCCTTATAACACTTTTTTTTTTATCACAATTTTTTTTGGTGAAGACAGTTAATAGGGGATTGAACCCAAGGACTTGCTCATCGTGCTAAGCTTCCTCTACCACTGAACTACATCCGCAGTCCAGGATACACATTTAAGACTTGACTGTACCTTTTTTTTTTTGGTACTGGAGATTGAACTCAGGGGCACTCAACCACTGAGCCACATCCCCAACCCTATTTTGTGTTTTATGTAGAGACGGTCTTACTGAGTTGCTTAGTGCCTCTGTTGCTGAGGCTGGCTTTGAACTTGCGATTCTCCTGTCTCAGCCTCCCTAAGTGCTGGGATTATAGGCTTGTGCCACAGTGCCTGGCTTGACTGTACTTTTAGTAGTAGTAATTTTTAAAATTGAACATAGAGGTGCTGGTGTAACTCAGTGGTAGAGTGCTTCATCTAGCATGCTCAAGGCCCTGGGTTGGATCCCAGTACCACCAGAACCAAAAAAAATCCCCCAGGCACATTATAAAATACAAAATAGCCTGATGTTTAAAAGCTCTTTCTGCATAAGTTTCTGGTGAATAATTTCTCTCTGAGAATATTCTCAGCATAATTATAAATTGTTCTGGCTAACCATTTTCACTTTTTGTTGTTTGTGTTTTGAATATGTTTATAATTCATAATTATAATGTTTATAATTGTTAAATTACCAGTCCTGTTGATCATTTATATTTTGAGCGTTATTTCTGTTTTAGGAACTTTTCTCAAACTCTAAACTGGCTGGGTTCTCTCTAGCAGTGAAACACTTCCAGTGAATAATTTTTTAAATGGCCATTGAAATAACTTAAAACATTGTGGTTTGTTTGATGTCTGTCTGAACACTTTTAAATCCCAAACCAGATAATCATCACTAGTTAGAGTTAATGACTAATAATTTGTTTTGATTTGATTGTTTCATAAAATAATTTACAGCTGATTTTTTTTGAAACAAATCAGTGTATTGCCTTTAATAAGCTAATGAAATAATTTTGAAATGAAGGAAGCTCCTGACTACAGTTTTTATTAAAAAGCACAAATAAAGCTTTAATTAGCTGTTAGGATAGCTTACCCTAGGTCATTAATTCAAAGTTTAGGGTGACCTTTTATGCTCTGGACCTTTTGTCCAACAAAATTTGCAATTTTGTATCTTAAGTTCTCTAAAACCTTAGTGTTTAGAGTCAATTCTTGTTAATTTCACTAGCCAAAAAGTTTGTGTAGTGTGTCCTTGAAAGATTGGATACTTCAAAGATATTCAGGCAGTCTCTCTTGTTTCTTAATATTTCTAAGTGAATTTTTCTTTTTTATTTCAGTGTGTTAAGGTTGCCATAAAGGACAAACAAGTGAAGTACTTTATACATTACAGTGGTTGGAATAAAAAGTGAGTATTAGATTTTTTAAAAGCAATTTTTGCGATGTTTTAATATAATACAGTATGTGTTTAAGCAAGGGTGAGTCATTTGTAATATGAAGAAACTTATTAGAAGTGAGATTTACTAGGCCTTTTATTTCATTTATTTATTGCAATACTGGGCATTGAACCCAGGAACATTCTACTTCTGAGCTACTTCCCAGCCCTTTTTTATTTTATTTTTGAGACAAGGTCTTGATAAATTGCCAGGGCTGGTCTTGACCTTGATTCTCCTGCCTTACCATCATTAGCTGGGATCATAGGCATGCACTGCTGTGCCGTTAAACATTTTATGTGCACTCGATGTTTGGAAGTATTTCTTAGGTTCTAGTGTGGTGTCGAATAGTGGTTGGATGATAAGTGGCAGCCAGCCCACTTTTTTATGGTTTGGTACATTTTAGGGTAGCCTGAATTTTTTGGCCTTAGCATCAGCCCAATGACTATATGTGTTATTTCAATCAGACTCAAAACTACTTGGGTTTTTCTCTGTAAAAAAGGAAACAGTATAAAAATTGGTTTGAAAATATGACAATTTACCAACCCATTTTTGTGAAGTTTAGAAACACGGATAAAAAGTGATTTGTGTGGCATAGCATATAGTTTAACCATGGATACAGAAATTCAGTTAAAGAATCCTAATTTTCAAACCAGCCAGTAAAACTTTTTCTCAGTGATGAGTATTTCTTCTTGGGGCCCACAAATAACTTAATCTAGTAAATTTATTTGGGCCTTCTTTTGGTGCCTGTAATTGAATGTTTTGTAATTTTTACTATGACAGGTTTAAAATTACTTTTATTAATGATGTTTTATGCTTCAAAGATAGCATCACTAGCGAGGAACTTGTTATTTATGAGTTGTTTCTAGTAACTTAATGCTTTGTGTCCTCTGACCCAGGCTTTGGTACCTGGTTTACCATGGGTCAGTGCCATTTAATTAGATGAGTGCTCTTGCTATGGAAACTTTCTACTAAATTTGGCCCATTGACCTTGATCTTTTTATACAGTCTTCTGTTCAAGAGACCACCTCTCCCCTCCCCGCCAAGTAGTGTTAGGGATTGAACACATGAGTGTTCCACCACAGAGCTAATACCCCCTTGCCCATTTATATTTTTATTTTTTAAAAACACGGAATGCGGGCTGGGATTGTAGCTCAGTGGTAGAGCACTTGCCTTGCATGCGTGAGGCACTGGGTTCAATCCTCAGCACCACATAAAAATAAATAAATAAAGATATTGTGTAAATCTACAACTAAGAAAATATTTAAAAAAAACAACGGAATGCTTTACAAATTTGCGTATCATTCTTGTGCAAGGGCCATGCTAACCTCCAGTTATTAGTATATGTGCTGCAGAAGCAAATACATTTTGCAGAAGCAAAATTTATTTTGAAATAGTCTTTCTAAGTTGCTGAGGCTGACTTTGAACTTTGGGTCCTCTTGCCTCAGCCCCCTGAGTCACTGGGATCACAGACATGTACCACTGTGCTCATCTAAATTTATTTCATTAGGAAAAATTTTCTGTATGTTAAATACTCTTTACTAAGAGGGAATATTAGACCTTTAACTTCTCTTCATTGGTACAGCTATGGAAAGGTAGAAATCTAAAATACATGAATGTATGTTCTGATAACTTGTGAATTCTTTTTTTTTTTTAATTATTTTTTTAGTTGTAGGTGGACAGAATATATTTTATTTTTATGTGGTACTGAGGATCGAACCCAGTGCCTCACGCATGCTAGGCAAGCACGCTACCACTGTGCCATAACCCTAGCCCGTGAATTCTTTTTAAATGAGAAAAGTTATGTTTTTATTTTGGTGGAATATGATTTACATACATACATTAAGTGCACAAATATTGTTCATCAAGTTTTAATTACATATGTTAACTACCATATTAAACAAGATACAGAATGTTTTAGTTAGCATAGAAAATTATCTCATGGTAATGATAAAGTGTTTCTAATAATAAGTAGACAATATTATTACCTCAGAGTGACCTTATTTTCTTATATTTAAAATACTGAGAAATTGGGAAAATAATGGAGAAAACTATCTTTTGATGTTCTGGAATGTAAACTGATTTTAAATTGATTGATATCCAGAAACAGAAAAATTCATCTTGATCCTGGTGTGTATCACAGTTTTCTCTCCATTTAAAAAATGAAGTGTTAAAACTGCATTTTAGTCTTCAGTAGACTTATATGTTAGACTTATAGTTTACATATTTTGATATTCTACTGATAGCCACTTAAATTGAGTGTTAGTTGTGATAAAAATCTCCATTCTGTATAGGAAAGAAAATATGCATATTGTGAGTGAGGGAAAGTTTAAAGTCCATACAGTATATCAAAGAAAAACATAAAGCAAATTTATGGATAGGCCTATTTTTCTTCTACATCTCACTTTTTTTTTTTTTAAATTGTGGATGGATACAATACTTTTATTTATTTATTTATTTTTAAATATTTATTTTTTAGTTGTAGGTGGACACAATATCTTTATTTTATTTTTATGTGGTGTTGAGGATCGAACCCAGTGCCTCCTGCGTGCTAGGCGAGCTATAACCCCAGCCCACTTTTATTTATTTTTATGGGGTGCTGAGAGTCGAATCCAGTGCCTCACATGTGCTAGGCAAGTGCTTGACCACTGAGCCACAACCCCAGCCCTACTTCTCACACTTTTTTAAAAGATTTGTTTAGAATTTGACTTTAATAGCTGTGAATAGGTTTTGTGCTTTTTCATATAAAGTATATTGTATAAAATTACACATAGATGTATATAGCTCAATGACAGGATTTTAAGTGGCTTTTGTAGTTTGTCAGAGATGGTGAAAATACCAATGCTTATATTTTCTGGCTTCACTGTTTCAAAAAAAAATTTTTTTCCCCATAGGGATGTATTATAGTCCAGTAATAAGTAGTTGGTTTCTGTAGATGTTTTTTCCCCCTCAGGAAATTTAAAGAAATGTTATTAGCTGGTAGGGGTTTTTGGTTTGTATTTTTTTCTTTATAGTTATACATGACAGTATATTTTGACATAGTGTACATATGTGGAGCATAATCACCCATTTTTGTGGTGGTTGTACATGATACAGAATTACACTGGTTGTGTATTCATATATGAACATAGGAAAATTATGTCTGGTTCATTCTACTTTTTCCCATTTCCATCACCTTTCCCTTCCCACTGCTCCCTGTAGATATTAAGGTCCCCTGAATATACTTCAATAGAAGTATATTAATGTATCATAGATGTCTTTTTTGTGGTTGAACTGATACATAAACATATAATTTTGAAAAAAAAATTGATCTTTAGGAAGTAGAGAGAAACCTTTAAATCCATTTTGAAAGGTGGAGGAATTAATCACATGTCCAGCAAGTATGTTGTGTTTTTATTTAATACTTTTATGTTCTGCTCATGAATTGTAACTTTGGGAATTAGTCACAAGATTCTTTTATGTTTGACCTTTTGGTACTGGGGATTGAACTCAGGGGTACTCAACCACTGAGCCACATCCCCAGCCCTATTTTGTGTTTTATTTAGAGACAGAGTCTCACTGAATTGCTTAGTGCCTCGCCATTGCTGAGGCTGGCTTTGAACTCTGGGTTCTCTTATCTCAGCCTCCCAAAATGCTGGGATTACAGGCATGTGCCACTGTGTCCAGCTCTAAAAAAATTTTTTTGAGTGTTTGGCTTCCAGTTTGTTACCCTTGTAAAGGTACTTCTTAGAGCAAAGGATGTTGTCCATTTAATTTTCCTTGGTTTTGGTGAGGATTTTCATCACTTTGCCTATAAAAGAAACTAGTGATGACTTGGCTTTTACATCAAGGTGTTCACTACATACCTTTTGGAGGAAGGGATTTGTAAGTTCTCTAAAATGCATGGCAATTTAAAATTAGCTCTCTTTGGTTTATAGAGGATTGGAATAGATATAAATATATACTTAAAAAAAAAGATTTTCATTTTAAAATGGTTTGTAGGCTGTCTTAAAAAATAATAACCACAATGGGCTGGGGGTATTACTATTGGTAGAGTTCCTGCCTTGCATGCACAAGGCCGTGGGTTCAATCCCCGGCACCACAAAAAACAAAGGAAAAAACCCCACAAAACTTTAATCCTCAAATTGGAATTTTTTAAAATTTTAGTTCATATATACTTACTTTCACAAGCACAATAAAATTCTAAGATATATCTAAATTTTCAAAAATCTTATTGGACTTTGTTGACACAGACATTTAAATATTCCATTTGTAAATGAATCTTAATAAAGCTTAAGCTAAATTCTGCACCTAGTTACTGAGATTACTTTGTACTATGCTGTCTGTATCAGAAGTGCTGTGAGGCCCAGGCGCTCTGAAAAAACTTTGAAGACACGTGAGGATATTGTAGCCCTTTTTCCTGTTCCTGAAGGAGCTCCCTCAGTACACCACCCCCTCCTGACCTCTAGGTAAATGCATGTTTTAAAGTTTTCTCTAGGAATGGTGTTGAGGATTGCTTTTTATTTATTTTTACTTTGGCTATATTCTGTAAGAGGTCAGAGGTGGGAAATTGTTAAACAAAAGACATTGCTTTGAAAATACACCTAATTGTGTCACTAAAGGAGCTCCATCAGCAGGAGAAAAGGCTCACTTTGTTCTAAAAATTCAGCATTCCCTAAGAAATATTGTCTAAATGAACACCAGCAGAAGTGCCAGAATGTCTTAACCAACTTTAAAAAAAAATTTTTTTTTAAATTTTTTTAAAGATTTTTTTGGGGGTGGGGGGTGCTGGGGATGAAACTCAGGGGTACTTGACCACTGAGCCACATCCTCAGCCCTGTTTTGTGTTTTATTTATAGACAGTCTCACTGAGGCTGATTTTGAACTTGGGATTCTCCTGTCTTAGCTTCCCGGTGTGCTGGGATTACACGTGTGGGTGGCTCAACATTTCAATAGAGTGATTCTATTCTACCTTTTGGTGTTTAGTTGAAAAGCCCTCTGGTAGCCTTGGAAATTTGTGTATTCATTTGTGAGTGAATGAAAATAAAGAGTGGTATAGCCTGGTAAACCATTATAAATAATGTATGAATTTAGCTGAGTAATCTAGATGATAAGTGTTAGTAGAGTTTCTAATGTGTTCCTGATGTACCATGTGTGTTTTTGTGTCACGGATACTGAAGTGTTTTGTATGTATTCTCATAATAACGCTTTGAGATATTAGTACTTAATACCTAATTATCCCCATTTTACAGGTGGTGAAATAAGGCAGAGAGCTATATAATTTAGTTATTACACATAACTAACAAGATAATTGGTCTTAAGGGAGTTTTTTGTTTATTTTGGTCAGCTTATGGACTATGGTTCCATCTTTGGCAGTTGAGAAATATTAAGATATTTTTTCGTTCCATTAGGCTAATTGCTTAGACAATCTTTTTTTTTTTTTTTAAATACTTATTTTTTAGTTGTAGGTGGACAGAATATCTTAATAATTTTTTATGTGGTGCTGAGGATCGAACCCAGTGCCTCCCGCGTGCTAGGTGAGCACGCTACCACTGCGCCATAACCCCAGCCCATGCTTAGACAATCTTTAAGTATTGCATTCTTCAGCTATTTCTAAAACTGATTTGAATAATCTGCTTTTAAACTCTGGCAGTTTAGATTTGGAATGCTGCTTCTGAGAACATGAGATTTTCCTTCTTTACAAAACACTTCAAATAGATTTTCTTTTTAGTTGAGAATGGATTTGCAGTGCCATTTCACATTTCAGAAATCCAAAGGCTTGTCTCCTGAATCATTAAAAATTAATTGGAGGATAGAGTCTGATAAATAAAAATGTTTTGGAATGATATTTTTATTCTTTTTCAGTTGGGATGAATGGGTTCCAGAGAGCAGAGTACTCAAGTACGTGGACACCAATCTGCAGAAACAGCGAGAACTCCAAAAAGCCAATCAGTAAGTTTGTTTTGAGAAATGAATATTAAAGAGAAATGGCAGCCGGAAGCGGTGGCGCACGCCTGAAATCCCAGCACTTTGGGAGGCTGAGACAGGAGAATTGCTAGTTCAAAGCCAGCCTCAGCAACAGGGAGGCGCTAAGCAACTCAGTGAGACCCTGTCTCTACATAAAACACAAAATAGGGCTGGGGATGTGGCTCAATGGTCGAGTGCCACTGAGTTCAGTCCGTGGTACCAAAAAAAAAAAAAAGAGAAATGTAATGTGTGCAGGTTAGATTTGAGACAAAGAATGAACAGGTGGGGATCAGTGTTGGCTGCCTGCCTGCCTATAAAATGATTCTTGGTATCTGTCAGCAGTTGTGTTGTTCCTTTGACATCAAGTAATCAGACGAGCCTTTTCTAGGTAAAGGAAATAGTAACCTGTTGTTTGAATCTGTCCTTAGAGGTTGGTAGAAAACAACTGAATGTTGAGAATTGCTATAGGTATAAACTCATTATTAAAACTACTGTCTTACCTCTGGGGCTCTGTGGAAGGCACAGTTAGTGGGGGAAATGAGGTGTTCTTGTTATTATACCTCTTTGAAAACAGTGAGGGCAAAAAGGGACCCTGAAAGACTGTGTGGTCTGTAGGGTGATTGTTCTCATTTACTTTTAAAGCTGAAGTGTATATTAAGAATATTGGAATCAGATTAAAAGAAAACACTGGGATTAGTGAATTTCAAAACAAATGGAATTTTCAGTTATATGAGACACCTCTTCTATTACAGTCATTTTTTACTTCATTGGTTTAATTTTGGTTGATAAAGAAGAGTCAGAAGAGTCAAATAGTAGGCCTTACACTCTTTCCTGGGTTTTGACTTTTGTAAACATGTTGTCCATCTGTATAACTTGTTTAAAAACTTGGTTCCAGAATGTGTGTAAGCCTGGGAACCTTTATTCGAATATAAATTCCAGATTGACACTCAACTGGCACAATTTTTCATATGAATACTTAATTTTATGATGATCTTATTGTAATTATTTTTGAAGGGAGCAGTATGCAGAGGGGAAGATGAGAGGGGCTGCTCCAGGAAAGAAGACATCTGGTCTGCAACAGAAAAATGTTGAAGTGTAAGAAGCTCTTTGTTTTAATTTTGCATACTGTTTTGTAACTGTAATTTAAACTTACTACTCACTATGTGTTAGCCTTCATTGAAAGTGGAAACTTTGGACAGGTATGGTTGGCTCACATCTGTAATCCAAGCTCCCCAGCTATTGGAAGGTTGAGATAGGAGGATTGCAAATTTGAGGCCAGCCTGGGCAACTTGGTGAGACCTTGTCTCAAAAAGTAAGAAGGGCTGGGGGTGTGGCTTAGTGGTAGAGCACCACTGGGTGTAGTTACCCAATATCACCACGAAAAACAAACAAAAAACAACGTTGGAACGTGTTTAGAACTTTTTTTTAAAAAGCCAGTGAGATTCCCATTTCTCAGATACCAGCTTATTAAAATTGTCGAAAGTACAAATTAATTGATTTTCCTCAGAAAGACACCCCCCCTTTTGTGGTAAACTGTATATGACATAAAATACATTTTAAACCATTAAGTGTAGAGTTCGTTGGCATTAAGTACATTGACAACTCTTAAAAGTTGTATGTGTAAATATATATGCACATGTTATGTTTTCTTTTACTATTATTAGAACACAAGATTTGAGATTTTTTTGGCAAAGTTTGCTTTTTTAGTAGTTCAAAGATATGCATGTACGAATATAAAGATTAACTAGGTGTGGTAGACATGCCTGTAATCCCAGCTGTGCAGGAGGGATGGGATGGCAAGATCAAGACTAGTCTGGGCAAACTTAGCAAGACTGTCTCAAAATAAAAAATTAAAAGAAATGGAGGTGAGAGCTCAGTGGTAAGGTGCCTCTGGGTTCAATCCCCAGTACTGCCAAAAGAAAAAGAAAAGAAAAATACAACATCATAAATTTCAGAAATTATTATTTTCCACTTTAATATTTACTTAGAAGAGCAAGTCATTTAATGAATGGTCCTGCACTTTTTTTGATACTGTGGATTGAACTTGGGTACTTGACCACAGAGCCACATCCCCAGCCCTGTTTTGTGTTTTATGTAGAGACAGGGTCTCACTGAGTTGTTTAGCACCTCACTGTTGCCAAGGCTGGCTTAGAACTCGCAATTTTCCTGTCTCAGCCTTCCAAAGTGCAGGTGTACGCCACAGCACCTGGCTGGTCCTGCGCTTCTTGTTAAAGGGAAAAACATGCTTTCATGTGTGATTTATCTGAAGAGTTTACTTGCTTTTCCTTGAAAACAGTGAAATATTTGTGTGCTCTTGGTTTTAGAGTTACTGATCTTTTCTACTTAAAAAGTCTGAAGTGTTAGTAATAAAAGTCGATTATGCATTTTGAGGGCCAGTTTTATTTTTTTTGGGTACCTGAGATTGAACTCGGGTATTTGAACACTGAGCCACATCCCCCAGCCCTATTTTGTATTTTATTTGGAGACAGAGTCTCCCTGAGTTGCTTAGTGCCTCGCTGTTGGTGAGGCTGGCTTTGAACTCACAATTCTCCTGTCTCAGCCTCCCGAGCCACTGGGATTACAGGTGAGGGCCAGTTTTTTTTAACATTTTATTGTTAGAATATAGGCAATTTGGCAAGAATTAAATGTTAATTTTTTAAGGGTGATTCATGGCTTTTTAAAAAATAACCAAAAGTATGTTTCCATGTTCTGGTTCTTTGGAAAGCAACTGTGTAGTAGTATTAGAATTTGATTAGCAGTTGAGTTCTTAAAAGGCAACTGTTTTCTCTTTTTAAATAAAAATCACAGATTTTTATCGGTAAGTAAAACCTTGGTTTATAATTCTTTACCATTGTGCTAAAGGTTGGTATAGAAATCAAACAGGCAATGTGCCTACGAGTTGTTTTGTTTTTTTTGTATTTGAGTGCAAAGTGTTATGAATGAGTAACTACATGAGGTAAAGTTTTTAAATTCAATGTTCCAGTCCTTAAAAAATGGAAAACTCTTGACATTGTCTACTGGATATTGTAAATGATGAGGCAGGAGGGTCCCAAGTTTGAGGTCAACCTGGCAAACTTAGCAAGGCTCTTACTCTTAAAATTAAAAAAAAATTTTAAAAGCAGGCAGGGGTTAAGTATATTGTAGCTCATTGGTTAAAGTAATTAATCCCTAATACTGTTCCCCGCCAAAAAGAGCAATTAAACATGTTGGGGATTTTTAAGGATTATTATTATTATTTAAGGATTCTTTTTTTGCTTTGAGGTTTTAATGTGATTTTAATGTCTACTTTTGCCCTAGTCCATCTTTAGTTTTTGATAATTGTATAGATTTTTCTGAATACATATAAATGCTTCTGGCTATTATAAGGTATCAGGAGAACCATATTTATATTCACAACTTTGGAAGTCTAGGTCTTTCATGTTGGGTGCTTATTTCTCAACAGAGAATGTGAATTTTGTTGGCACTTAGGCTTTATGTAGGCTAAGCTTTGGTGATTCATTGAGTGAGTCGATTTCCCTAAAGAACTTAGGACAGTTTATTATTTAAACAAAATGGAATCTAGAAGTTTCTATTTTATTGTATAAAACATATTGCATGTTTTGAGACATGAGTTTTAGTTTACATGCTTCATTAATAAAATGAGCAAGAAGGTTGAAGCAGTAGTACGTAGTAGCCTTTACTACTGGGATTCATTGAAGTACACTTTATAGATTCTTCAGAGTCGAGGTCTGTTGTGTCAGTATTTTTTTAATTTTATAGAGTTGAGTGGATAAGGATTGAGTAAGGTGTCTTGGTTTCTCTTGGTGTTCATGTATTGTTATAATGTATAAGTAAATTTTGTTTAATTTTGACTCAAATACTGTCCCTATAATATATTTATTATAAAAGTTAACTTTACAGAGGCAGGGAAAAAACCTGTACTTCAGATTAACTAGATTTTTGTTTTTATACCCAAACATAAGTTAATTTGAATTTGGGGAGGGGGTAATAACCCAAGACCTTATAGAACAGTAAAAGACAAGATTTAGGTTATGGTATGTTCCCAGTAGAAGTGATCCATAATGGTTTTCTTCGTGTTTTGGAAATAATTATGTGAAGAAGCAAAACTTAGTTTATAATTTGGCCAATATAAATAGACCTGAATTATGTTGCTATTATAGGTGAGATAGACGGAGATACCTCAGCTTTGCCATAGATAGAGGAGGAAAGTATAGTATTCAAAGGAGGGAATATAGTTTTAGAAAAGAAAGTTAAAAAGTTTGAGCTGGGCACGGTGGCGCATGCCTGTAATCCCAGCACTTTGGGAAACTGAGATAGGAGAATCACGAGTTCAAAGCCAGCCTCAGCAGCGGCGAGGCGCTAAGCAACTCAGCGAGACTCTCTCTCTACATAAAACACAAAATAGGGCTGGGGATGTGGCTCAGTGGTCGAGTACCCCTGAGTTCCATCTTCGGTAAACCCACCCCACCCCCACCACCACCAAAAGTAAAAGTTTGGATCACTGGAGTAACAGGATCGGTATTTAAGAAATACACAGATCTAAAATCAAAGTTAGTGTTTTGGAAAGAAAAATAAAAATAATTGAAAAGGATTATAGCTTTTGAAACTTTTTTTTTGGTGGAACTAATAAAAAATTCTTACAAACTAAACTTTTAACCACATAATCCTGAAAGTATGTCTCCTAAAGCATTCTTGGTTTATTTTTCTATTTTGTGGAGGAAGGTGGGAATTTCAACATCAATAAAAATCCTTGTGTTTGGCGGTAAACTATGTTTTAAGTACCTTATCTTATCCATAAAGGCAGTATTTCTTTGTGAATTTAATCATGGTAAAAGGGAATTAACAAATACTTTATGAGAAATAATTTTCTTTTTCCTTTCCCCCCTCCTTTTAGGAAAACAAAAAAGAACAAACAGAAAAGTAAGACTATTAACTTTATTTAAATTAACCTATTTTGTCTTTATAGCATTTGCATTTTAAATTCACCATTTTAAAAATGACATTTTGAAGTAAGCTTATATTTATTTTGATGGTCTCATGTGAATCTCAACAGTTGTGTTACAGATAGAAATGTACACAGTGGTAGAGACCTAACTCTGATGATCTTTTTTACCATGGAGAAACTAGTAATGATTTCCTTTTAGTTTCATGTTTGTAACAAATGGAAGATGGTGATATTATTGAATATAGCATGTACTAAATGTTCGATGAAGGTATTCGTGAAAGTTGTATTTCAAGTAGGATTATGATTCTTAGATTCAAATAACAAGGCCTGTGATGGAGAAGTAATGAAGAGGGTATGTCAAGAGACTATTTTCCATAGTTTCTTATTTAATTAGCTAACCTTTCCCCTGCACACCCCTGTCCCCTGCCCCCCGCACTTGTGCCCTTTGTAGCACCTGGAAATGGAGATGGTGGCAGTACCAGTGAGACACCTCAGCCTCCTCGGAAGAAAAGGGCCCGGGTAGATCCTACTGTTGAAAATGTAAGATTTTAAGTTTTTTTAATAGCTCGTTAGATTTCTAGTCTCAGTCATGTTATGTCACAAACAAGAAGTAATCAAAGAACTTTGGTTCTCAAAAGCATTGCTAACATGGTTAACTGCTGAAATTTCCCATTTTGGGGTAAATGATATATTTATATGCATCTTTGTTTCCATCTGTAGCTCTAGCTTATCCCCACCTTCAGTTTGTCATCAGGTGTTGTGTGAACTCTGTTTAAATATAAGCCTTGTGTTAGGTTGGGTAGACTTACTAGGTCATAATACATAGTTTATTAAATTTCAACATGGTTTAATAAAACCATGGCAAATACTATAAAATCCTATCAGTACGCATGGGTATAATAGTTTAGAATTCCTACTTAGGTAGTAATGTGTTCTGTTGTTATATTTATAATATCCAAAGTTAGTGAATTTGGAAATAAGAGTTCTAATTGATATAACATTTCTAAAGTTGAAATTTCTAAGTAACAATAGGATACTTAGAAACATTGGTATGTTGTAAAAATAAGCACTTTGGGACAGATTGTGAGGACTTTTTTTTTTTAATTTTTTTAAAATTTATAGATGGCCACAATACTTTTATTTATTTTTATGTGGTGCTGAGGATGGAACCCAGTGCCTCACATATGCGAGGTGAACATTACCACTGAGCCCCCAGCCCCAGCCCCTTGAAGAAGACTACTTTTTATGAATTAATGATGTACCTTTCTAGAGTTGTGTGGGGGTAGTCATGTGGAAGTCTTTGTTTTAGAGCTGGTATTACTGTTGTTTCCTTTCTCTTTTTCTACATAGGAAGAAACATTTATGAACAGAGTTGAAGTTAAAGTAAAGATTCCTGAAGAGCTAAAACCATGGCTTGTTGATGACTGGGACTTAATTACCAGACAAAAACAGGTTGGTTGAAACCTAGACGGATTGTATGCTATGTGGTATGTTCTTGTTAGCACAAAGAAGATGATGCTTGAACTTTGAAAATATGACTGATAAATATTTTATCATGACTCAAATATTTATTTGAGACTGAACAATTACTATCAGAATCACTTTGAGAGGAATGAAATAAATATGTAATTAGTTTATGACGATTTGAAAGAATGTTGGATTTAGCTCATATTTGGCGGTTGCTGGGGCTGGAATTCATCCAGAAGAATCACATTTTTTTGTCTCTCATTGGAAAGTGGAAAATGGAAGATGTGCACATAACCCTCCCTACACACAGCTTTCTCTGCAGAAGTACCTGAATCTGATTAAGGTTCTAGGTCTCATTTACTAGTTTACAGGATGGGAATGTCTAGTAGAGAGGGACATGACACATTAAACATCTCAATAGTTGTTATTTAAATACAGAATGAGAATATGTTAAGTGATTTCTTTAAACAGACAAATGGCATGGGTAGGGCTGGAGGTTATAGAGCCTAATGACTGATGATCATGAGATTTGAGAGGCTTATTAGTCATTTATAGATGTGGACTTGATCTGAATCCTGATTTGTTGAGAGGATTATATCGTGGGCAGCAAAGCTGCCAAGACTTAAGCTATGGCTCTCCTACTTAATAGCCATGGCCTCAGACAAGCTTCTTCGTCATTTTGTGCTTTAGTTTATACATTTTGTAGAATACTAGTCTCTACCTCATAGTATTGATGTGAGGACAGGAAAGGCTGTTATTGCTTTAGACTGAGTCTAGCACATAAGATGCTAAAATGGCTTCATAATACCGTGAAGGCACATTGAAATGTGGTGTATTTGAATAGTGCTTTTCTTATTTTGATACTAGGTGATCTTTTATTGCATAAAAGCTTACCAGTATGATTTTTCTTGGAAAAAGCATGTTTGTATTTATACGAATTTTTGTTTTGTTTTCGTAGCTCTTTTATCTTCCTGCGAAGAAGAATGTGGATTCTATTCTAGAGGATTATGCAAATTACAAGAAATCTCGAGGAAACACAGATAATAAGTAAGAATGTGCCCCTTTCTAATACACTTAGAGTCTTTTTCTTAAATAGTCTCATTCCCAAATAATCTCCAAAGTTTGCATTTTGGAATATTAGTCCCTTCAGTAAAATTTCACTGGTTTGATGCAAGGCTGGTAAACTTTACTGAAGGGTCAAATAATGAATATTTTAGGTAAAATTGAAAGTTACAAAGGTGCTTATGTAATCATTTAAAATCTAATCATTTGAAAGTATAAAAACCCTCTTATTTTGAGGTCCAAGCTTGGCTTCAGCATATTTCTGAAATTTATTTTATATATCCTTGTTAACTTTTTTTTTAAATAAAGATTTAAAAGTTTTTTTTTTTTTTAATTAAAATCTCAGCAGTATTTTGTCACTAGCTCAGCCTTGAATTTCTTACTCTTGCTGGTTGGATTCCCCCCCTCCCCCCAGTTTTCAGTGACCAATTGTGAAAATAAATGGTTTTGTTCATTTATCAGGGAGTATGCTGTTAATGAAGTTGTGGCAGGAATTAAAGAATACTTCAATGTAATGTTGGGCACTCAGCTGCTCTACAAATTTGAGAGACCACAGTATGCTGAAATCCTCGCAGATCATCCTGATGCACCCATGTCCCAGGTGTATGGAGCACCACATCTACTGAGATTATTTGGTAATACACCCTTTGGAAAATGTGATTTTATTTTTAGCTTTGAATGATTTTTTATCTTCCCTAAATGAGTGAAGTGGTAAAATCATGAATTTTCTAAACCCTTACTCCAGGGGCTAGGAGTATAGCTGAGTGGTAGAGTGCTTGCCTAGTGCACATGAGGCCCTGGGTTCAATCCCCAGTGCCACAAAAACGGGAGGGACAAATCACACAGCTTTGTTTCACTTTAAGCTCTTGTCTGAAAAAGTTAAATAGGAAAATTTGTTTTAAAATCAAGGGGTTTTAAAAAAACTCATGTAATTTTGAAGCAATTGGTGATGGTTGCATTTGCCTACATAATTAAACTGATTATGTTGCTGCTTTGGATGTAACTTGGCTAAATTCTTTTGTTTATGTAGTACGAATTGGAGCAATGTTGGCCTACACACCTCTGGATGAGAAGAGCCTTGCTTTATTACTGAATTATCTTCATGATTTCCTCAAGTAAGTTTAAGTATGATTGAAATTAGACACAGGAATTGGGATGGTATGTTAAAAATTGTTGTAATAGGAGAGATTGATACTAAAACATAATAAAGTAAATAATGATACAAATGTAGATAGGTATTTAATGGAACAAATGATAGAGTTGATAAATAGGTTGCAATGGGAGAAACAAATGCTTACATCCAAAACCAATAAGATAATGAAAAAAATGTATGGTAATATTTTTATACTTTGGTGCTGTTGTGTGTACATTAAAGAACTTTTTATTTATTTTATTTTTTATTGTTTTTGGCACCAGGGATTGAACTCAGGGGCACTTGACCACTGAGCCAGCCCTATTTTTTTTGTGTTTTATGTAGAGACAGGGTCTCACTGAGTTGCTTAGTGCCTCGCCGTTGCTGAGGCTAGCTTTGAACTCGTGATTCTCCTGTCTTAGCCTCCCAAAGTGATGGGATTACAAGAAAGAACTATTTTTAATATACAAAGAAGACTTGTTAATTCAATAAAAGGATGAACAAACCAATGAAATGTATGTCATCGAGATTTATAGAAATGGTAGTAGAAAAGGACCATTAAAATGTCCAACAGTATAATAAAAATAAATCATCAGTAAAATAACTCTTGTCACAGATATTTCCCCATTTCTTCAATTTCAGTTTAAAAGATTGAAATGGAGAACAGGGAAATACTGGTTGCTACATCCTATGAGAGCCGTCCCCCCCCCCACCCCCCTTTGGCTCTGAGGATTGAACTCAGGGGTACTTGACCACTGAGCCATATCCTCAGTCCTATTTTTTGTGTTTTATGTAGAGAAAGGGTCTCACCGAGTTGTTTAGCACCTCATTATTGCTGAGGCTGGCTTTGAACTCAGGATTCTCCTGTCTCAGCCTCCCAAAATGCTGGGATTACAAGTGTGCGTCACTGTACCCAGCTTTGAGAAGGCATGTTTATAACAGTGAATTTTAAACAACCAAGTAGCTTTTACAAGGATGAGGTTGCTGCAAATATTGATAAGATAGTAGTAGTGTTGTCAGTTGAAGAAAAAATTAGTTGTAGTGGAGAGGCATGGTATAATTCATTTGGTGAGAAGCATTTTAATTTTTGCAAAAGATTTCGTTTTCCAAATATGAGTCATAGTTAATAATCTTGAGCTACTGGGAGGAAAGGTTGGTGTTTTTATTTTCTACTTTGTAAATTTCCATACTTGGATTTTCTCACAATAACTATGCATTTTATTTCAAAACAAAACAAAACATAACAAGAAACTTTAGGACTGCAGCATGGACCTGACTAAACTGATTAATGACCTTTGTTCTGCTAAAGATAATTATCTTCTCTGGACCTTGATTATTTACTTAATTTTATGGTACTTTGAAGATCAAACCTAGCATGCCTTACACATGCTAAGGAGGTGCTCTGCCCCCCGAGTACACTCCAACACATTTTAATTTTTATTTTGAGACTTGGTCTTGCTAAGTTATTGAGGATATTCTTGAATCTGTGTTCCTCCTGCCTCAGCCTCCTAAGCTGGAATTATAGGCATGTACCACCATGCTCAGCTTCAATTTCCTTTGAAAATAAAAGTGTACTACCATTTGAAATTCCAGGTCCCTTTATTTTATGGTGTGAATTTCAAGTATAAGCATGTAAATTTCTGAATCTATATTTAACAGTTTTGAATGACTAAAAGCATTATCTACATAATCATCTTTGGATATTATTGCCGTATAACAGGATAATAGCTGTTTCTTCAGAATTGAGTTGAACACAAAAGTTCCTTCTGTTTGGAAATAAGGAGGGGGGTACTCCAGACTTTATTCTTCATAACTGTATATTATATAATCTCATTTGCCTGACTTATGATTAATGTGGTTTTCCTATGAGGTAGTGATTATTTTTCTAGTAAAATATTATATGGCTTAGGATAGTCCATATTATGTAGGAAGAGATTTGTATCAATATTTTTGAAAAATATTTAATGAATAACATTTTATTTTTAGGTACCTGGCAAAGAATTCTGCAACTTTGTTTAGTGCCAGCGATTATGAAGTCGCCCCTCCTGAATACCATCGGAAAGCAGTGTGAGGAGGCGCTCTTTGCTTACTTGTGTTTGGATCTCTGTAAACACATTTTTGTTCTTAGTCCTTCTCTTGTACAAATGATGTACTTTGAAGATGTTAGTGTATAACAGAATTGATG